>VUQH01015180.1:0-17853 GCA_015106775.1 Etroplus canarensis
TAAAAACAAATATAATTCATTTGAATGTGTAATGATGATGTAATCATTAATTTATATAAATGACCAAAGATATCAGCAGATTAAAATGACCACTCAGTCTTTTCTAAACTTTTATTGCTGACGTGGTATTGTCAGTACTTTAGTTGTGCTCTTGAGCGGTGGCCCGAATGCTCCGGTACCTCTTTCTGGATGGCAGGAGGGTGAAGAGTGTGTGTGAGGGGTGCGTGGGATCATCCACAATGCTGTAAGCTTTGCGGATGCAGCGTGTGGTGTAAATGTCCAAGACAGAGGGAAGAGAGACACCGATGATCTTTTCAGCTGTCCTCACTATCCGCTGAAGGGTCTTGCGATCCGAGACGGTGCCAGACAAGAATGGGAAAGCATCCCTCTCCCAGAACTCCGGCAGTTGGTCTCCTCAGTTCCCAGATGCTTACAGGCTGTTGTTAAAAGAAGAGCCAGTGCTACACAGTGGGAACCTTGACCCTGTCCCACCTTTTTGAGAAGTGTTGTTGCCATCAAATTCAAGATGAGCCAATATTTTTCATGAAAGAGTAAAATGTCTGATGTTTAACATTTGATATCCTTTCCATGTACTTTGGTGAATGAAACTGTGGCTTATGAGATGTGCAAATCATTGCGTTGTTTTTTGATTTATGGTTTATGCAGCATCCCAACCTATGTGGAACTGGGGTTATAATTTTGAAGTTGGATTTTGGAGTCAGGGGTTAGAGTTAGAAGGTCATTCTGTGATCTAAGTCATCATCAGAGATGATCCCAACCCTGACCCCAACCTTAGGAAATCAGAAGATGTAAATCTTGCTTTTATTGCATTGTTCTAGAAAATGTTGGTAATCAGTGAACAAAGAAAATAATCATTTTAACTGAGATGCTTAAAAAACTATTCTGGTTCTTTGATATGGCGCTGGTTCGGGTTGGCGCTGATAGATTTAACCTCTGAAAAGGTTACGAACAGATACAAAAAAAGACATGCAGCTTCTGTGCATGATAAAATTGGACAATCTACCTCACTGACATATACCAGTGCTTGAAGTACTTGCAAAATGCTTAACGTGTGTGTGCGCGCGCGCGCGTGTGTGTTTAAAGAACAAAGTTAATGTAGCATGAGGGGGGAAAAAGCCCAAGCCATATAATCAGAATTGCTGGCATGATTACCGTCCGCCATCAACTTCATCAACATTCATTTGTCTTCTGTCTCTTCGTCATGATTTTCATGCTGCGCTGATGTCCTCGGGTTCAAAATGGCCAATGCAGTGTAGCATGCTAATGAGGTGAGAATCCAATATTTTAGGATCCATATCTGAGGCCGCCAGTGGTTGCAGCTCGTTAATTTAGCTTTTGAACACCAAAATAGAGGTATGCTGGAGGAATGATGGAGTGTGAGGACTGTCGTGGGCAAACATAAAAAAAAGCATATATCTTCTGAGTTTCCTGCATTTTACAAAAGAAAGAAAAGAACACACAGTATGTGGTAGGAAATGCCTCTGGTGTATAACCTCGTGTTCCTAGGATTTTCTTTTTCCCTGGGCCTCTTGTGTCTGCCACCTTCTCTCTCTGCGTTTGTAACAGCGGCAGTACCACGGATATTAAACGGGAAGAACAGACCACTTGAAGGATCCTGAAACAAAATCTGTTGGCAAATCGTAAACGTCAAAGACGGCACTCTGTCGTGTACTTGGTGGTTGGTCGATTTAGGTAAACAGACGACTGAAAAGAAACTGTTTTAGGTCTGTGACTTAATCACCATCAAAAGAGTCATCATCAGTGACAACCCCCAACCCTAACCCTACCCTTAACATTAACCTGTAGGCAATCCGAAATTCAAATTTTGTTTTTATTTAAATGCTCTCACAATTCTTGGCAATCCGGGAACAAAGACAAGAATCATTCTAAGGGAAACACATCAAAAATTATTCTCACTTTTTCCAAAAATGGTCAGTTTTGCCTTTGACCAAAACATAGGGTTACCCTCAGAGGGTTAAAGTATGCTAAGCTGGGATGGAAATGTAATGTTTATGATAAATGTGAATCAGAATCTGAATACTCATTGCGTTATAGACCCTCAGTTAATAAATATACAGTAAATAAAGATAAATGTAAAAAGCCAGACACTGAAGACTAAAACACATAAACAAACATGTCTGTTTAAACTGCAATAAATAACTAAAATATTCCCAAAGTTAAACATTTTATACAATATATACCAGATGTGGCCTTAAAAGAAACTGGTTAAGGTGTCACAGGGAGGAATTATTCAGATTGATGGCGACCGGTAGGAACGAATCCCTGTGGTGGAATGTCTGGGAGATTAGCAACATAAGCAGTTTTATTGCAGTAAAATTTTACTGCAGTAATTTTACTGCAGTATTGTCAGCATCGGGGATGATGCAAACAGTCCAAGCTTCATTTTTTTTGCATCATGGTCATGTTGAGGTACACGGGCTGGTCTCTGCAAGGACAGCTTTACCGACTGAATTAACCCTCTCAAACGGCCATAACTGGAATTTCACAGGGTTAGCAGTCTGATACCACCACAGTTATCCAAGTAGTTACTTGCCTAAACTCCAACAGTAAAAGTCTCACCTTGTACAAGTTTTAGTCCACAGGTGTGACTGAAACAGTCTAAGTGATCCATATGGGCATAATAGGTAATATAATCTCAAGACTTGCAGGAAAGTGGTCATTTGCTTTTTGGAGTCTTATGCAACTGTTGAAAGAATAACAACAAAGGTGAAGGATGACTTGGGCGGTAATGAGCCAATTATCCTGACAAACAGCCAAGGAAATCAAATCGTGGACTAAGAGGGCACAAGAGGTAAGTTGATCAGTACGGTCAGCAACTTGCCTCTAATTTGCGGTTTCTAATGAATGCTAAACCCTATGCCATCTCTGAGGATGACTTTGTGGAGTTCCAGAAAGGATGAAAAGCTAAAGCAAGGCAAGGTAAAATTTAATGTGAAGGCAAAATTATGTCTGAATAAAAACAAAAAAATGTCTAGATTAGGTTGTGAGTGAAGAGATTGTGCCATTTTTTATATGCTAGTTCATATGCATAATTATCTTTTTAACTTGGTTAAATCCACTCGTTGATTTTTTTTCTTTATAAATAAAATCCTAATAATTTAATTACAAGACAAATTACCCAATGGAATTGTAAAAAGAAAAAAAAACCAATGAGAATATCATAATTTAAATAGTTTGAGGTACTTTGACATTTGTTGAATCATTTATTGGCCTTTTTTTATAGTTAAGTTTAGTGGCCAAAGACAGTTTGAACCTACAAAAGGTCACTGGTAGAAATTACCATCTAAAGTTATTGAGAAGAACCACAACAGCAATGCTTCTAAATATTAGATATGTAACAACTGGTACTTTTAAAGTTCAACACATATGAGTAATTGTCTTAATCCACATATATATATATATACAGTATATACCGGTCAAAAGTTTTAGAACACCCCAATTTTTCAGTTTTTTATTGAAATTCAAGCAGTTCAGTGTCTCATTGTTCTCTGAAATGAAAGCATAGAACAAACAAGCTATTGAAGTTCAAAAAGAAGTCATGGAATAAACCAAAATGTATTCTAAACTGCTGACTCATCAAAGTAGCCACCTTTGGATGTAACAGCTGAACACACTCATGGCGTTCTTTCTACAATGGAAATCAAATATTCTTCAGCAAGTTCTTTCCAGCTCTGTTGCAGAAGTTTCCATAAATATGTGGCACTTGTAGGTTGCTTTGCTTTCACTTTTCTGTCCAGTTCATCCAAAACCAGCTCGATAGGGTTTATTAGAGTTATTATTAGGGTATTATTAGGGTATTATAGTATTAGGGTACACTATATAGGTAGTATGTAGTATACCCTACCAGTCAAAAGTTTGGACACCTTCTCATTTAATGGTTTTCTTCAAAATAGCCACCCTTTGCTTTGATTACTGCTTTGCACACTCTTGGCGTTCTCTCGAAGAATCTTGAAGAATCTAAAATATAAAACCCGTTTTGAGTTATTTCACGTGTTTTTCTTCACTACATAATTCCATATGTGTTCATAGTTTTGATGGCTTCAGTGAGAATCTACAATGTAAATAGTCATGAAAATAAAGAACAACCATTAAATGAGAAGGTGTGTCCAAACTTTTGACAGGTAGAGGGGGCAAAATGGCATCTGGTTCTATAAAAGTCTATGGGAAAACCACCCTTCGCTAGTGATCTCAGAGCACACTTTCCTGGTGAGTTTCTGGCCTCAGCAGTTGTACTAAGTTATGGGCTACATTAGAGTCTAAGAGGAGGATAAAGCAGGTCATGCCTTTGCAGAGGGATTGACAAGGCATTAACCAAATGGTGGGAGGTATCCTTCAGTTTCCTCATGCTCATCACACCTGGTTTCAAATCACCAGTGTGTTGAAGGCCAAAAGGCTATGTCCATATCCTCTATTTGCGTGGTACATCACCAATACAGATTATATATAAATTATAGCACAGAGAGCCGATAGACCTGTGACAATAGAATTACCCCATTACTTTGACTCAGGTACCCCTACTGCAAAAAAAAGAGAGAAAGAGAGAGAAAAAAAAAGGAGACGCATGATGATGAAATCCACATGTAATCCATGAGACCCAGAGGAGCATCTTACCTCATTTTCATTAAAATGATTCCTGGGCTGTTGGATTTGTTTTTTGAACTGAACCTTTGAGCAAGTTGCCAGTCCTTCGTTTTTAGGGCGAATGGTGCAAAAAACAAATTACAGGCAGAAAAGTCTGGTTCTCAACTCTCTGACCTGGTGACCCGAGGCAAAATGATTTTGCTAGTGGAGGAATTCAGTTCTATCTTCCACACACGCACACACACACACACACTTCATCACAGTGCCTGTGATAAACTCACTCTGACCACATTATTGCTCAACCTTTAATCCAAGCTGTTCTGCACGTCTATACGCTGAACCTTAACCTTAGTTCCAAAACAAATCTGATAATGATCCTAACCCCAACCTTTCGCTAAAGCCTTTTTCCCAGAGGACACTGGGATGTTTGAAGCACAAGCAGACTCGCGTTCTCCTGGACTCCAACACATAATATCAGCTAAGCCTATCTCATTAGCCTGTCCCCGTATCCACATCAGCAACAGAGATGTCACGATATTTTGGCCGAGAGATGAAAGACTAATCTGGTGCAGCCGAAGGCAAAAGAGCAACAACTTCCCAAGTTTGATAAAAGCCTCACAGATTACAGCAGAATTCATTCATTAATCCACTGTGGAAGCTCTGTTGTTTTAAAGTACACACCTCTAGCACTGTCCAACATGCCCAGCTGCATTTTACAATAGGAACTTGCTAGCACTGTGTTCGGACAGCTGCTCATCTCATAGGAATTAGTGATGTGTGATACTGCAGAGTTTGGTCTTGATCCGATACCAAGTAAATGCAAGGCCGGTATCGCCGATACCGGCGCTTTTTACTTTTAACTTAGAATTACTGTGGCTCTGCCAAGCTTTTGGTGAATCAATAAAAATGGTGAAATGACAAAATAATTAACTCATTAGCTTATGCAGATGTAGCCTTAATACTTGAATTCCATTGTGTCTTTTTTCCACAGGTAACACAAACGGTTCTTACATTCAGTCATTTTCATATTTCTGATTTGAAGAGGTTTTATTTTTTCCAGTTCCAGTATAATAATAATTAATTTAACATACTTTAAAGGACTGAATATATTATTTGAACATCTAAATATAGTGTATATGTAATCATCTTCAGTGATCAGTAACATGATAACCATTTGTACTTTGGATGTCAAACGTGAGTCCTTTCACCGCTGCATAAACTCCCTGGCTATTCTTTGCCTCTCTGGAACAACTCGGTCAGTGAGCTCCGTCTCTGAGGGGTTTACCACCGCGTCTGTGCTTTTAGCTTGTAGCTCGCTGTGCTCTTTTTCTTATTTCTTCGAGTGCTTGAATAAATTTGTAGTGTTTCCACAGCATCGTAACCTTTCAAAACACACACTGCACTTTGCAACATTTTTCGTCTATTGTATTATAATACATAAGTGTAGCGGTTTACGCGTTTGCCTTAAAAGTGAAAGGTCCCTGGTTCGATTCCAAGTGGGGACACAAGCCCCTCTCGCCATGGATGGTTGCGTCAGGAAGGGCATCTGGTGTAAAACCTCTGCTGAATTACCGCGTGTGCACATTTGTTTAAAAAGGACCCTCACTGTTTGAAGATGAATCAAATGTTTACACAGAGATAACTTAACATACAACAAGATGCACATCAGCCACCAGACGTTACAACCACAGATACAAAATTTTACTTTTTGTTGGCCAAACTGTACTTTATTTTCATGCTGAAGCTTTTATTTACATATTAACCAGAACCATGCCTGCTTGTAGTGCTGTGCTGCCTGAGAGCCTGAAGATCACCAGCATCTCATATTGGTTTTCAGCTGTGTCCCTTGCACACTGGCATGTCTCCAGATTCTCTGAATCTTTTGATGATATTATGTTCTGTAGGTGATGGAATATGCACATTTTTTGTTGCAGTTTTACATTCAGGAACATTATTTTAAAATTGCACCATATATTCTAGACATAGTTTGTGGCAGATTACAGAACCTCTGCCCATCTTTACTTCTGAGAGACTCTGAGGTGCTCTTTTTATACCCAATTACATTTACCGGCCTGTTGCCAGTAAACTTCACTGTTGTAACATGTTCCTCTGGCTGTTTCCTTTTAGCATCAATTTCTTTTGCAGCCTTTTGTTGCCTTTATCTCAACTTTTGAGGCATGTTGCTGCCATCAAATTCAAGATGAGCTGGTATTTTTCATGAAATATTCAAGCTCACTTGCAACATTTTATGTTTTCTGTGTTCTTTTGTGAGTAAAATATTGGTTTAGATTAGATTCGATTCGATTCAACTTTACTGTCACTGAAAAAGTATAATAGTCAAGCAATGAAATGAAAATTTGGTATCTAGCTGAAGTGCAAATAATGTACAGAAAGTGCAGTGATTATCAAACGTAATGAATACATAAATACAATATTTACACAGGTACAGAATGATTTCAGGAATAAAATATATTATGAAATATATTCCAGTGTTTGCATTAATTTAGTTAGATAAAAATACATTTACAATTTTTTTTATTTAAATATGCGCTAGCTTGTGTTTTTATTCATATTTTACATAGAGTCTTGATCTTTTTGAGATTGGGGGGTGTAAAAAATGAAGAAAAAATAATCTCCTTAAAGTTCAGCTTTACTCACCAGATGGAAAGCAGAACGAAATGTCAGGTAAGTTATGCATTCAGTTTTTATTAAACACATTTGACATTTTAAAATGCAGATGCCATATCTATTTTCAAGGCGGCAGATTTGTTAAGATGTGATTCAGTTAGAGTCACAGTATTCTAAAGGTATCACGCAGAGCTCTCTGAGGAGTTTTCACTAAACTGAGCACTGAGCTGACAGTTATTCTAATAAGTGATAAAGATAATTATGTGGTTAGAGGTGAAATCCTAATGATTTTATCCACTACAGAGGATCAGGCCAAGAATGGAAGAAACCAAGTTACTGCTCGTATTGCTCCTCTCATGTCAGCATGAGAACTGTAACTTACTGACATACTGAGACACACTAGCATCAGTTAGATCGTAGGATTACATGTACTTTCTCCAGTCATGATATTTATGAGATTTATGTACAAAAATACCCATGAATATGAAGGTTCGCGTAATAAAAGTGGATTAGGAAAAAAACCCCAGAAAGACAGAAAGCAGGTTTTTGTAAAATACTGAGCCACATGAGAGAATGGACCAGTACTTATATATAGCACTTTTCTACTCTTACTGAGCACTCAAAGTGTTTTTTACTACAATACTACTCATTCACACATTTCATTATTCTATGCCTTTAAGCACATTGTACTATCACGCACACATTCACGCTCTGATAAATCTGTCAAGAGCAATTTGAGGTTCTTGCCCAAGTACACTTCGGCATGTCTACTGGAGAAGCCAGGGATCCAACCACCAACCTTCGTGTTGGAGGATAACCCGCTCTACCTCCTGAGCCACAGCTGCCCCAGCATCATACTGCTCTGTGTTTAATATTTGTTACATTATTAAAAGGCAAAAACGTACATGAGATCAGGACATGAATTGTCACATGACTCTTTTGACCTATCACCTGTCACACTGCTGTATATGAATGTTATGAATTTTGTTTTAATGAGTCGATGAAGGCCACAATAGTGTATGTCATGTTTTGACTGAATAGATGGACCAAAAGATGCAGACAGGACTACACAGACTTTAATTCTAGAAAGGGAGTTAAACCTTTAGCCTCCAGGCTGAGAGGCACGGCTGTGTAGAAGGATGGGTGAGCTGCGGTGTGTGATGTCGAGGTGAATATGTTATGCTAGGGCATTGTGGGTTTGAGTGTGAGAGTGAGACGTGAGTACTGAGTCCCAGGGTTTCAGAGCAGGCTTATTCAGGCAAGGTCCACACGAGCAGTCCAAGAGTCCAAGCATCCAAACAAAGGTTCCGGAGAGTCAGGAGTCCATTAGAGGGGGTCCAGAGAGTCGAAGGGAGAGGTGGTGACAGGCTGGGGCTAGTGAGGAGACAAAAAAAAACAGAATAAACTGAGAAAACTCATGAAACTCTAATTTGATGTTGGCCTGAAGTTACCATGATTGGCTGTACAACGATCTGGTGAAGATGTTAAGCAGAGCTGGTTCTTAAGTTTTGCAGGTGATCAGTCTTGAGGGATCAGGTGTGTGCCTCCACAGCGGTTTACCACGCCATTGGTTGAAGGGGACGAGGGACGGAGGGTACGGCACAGCAGCCATGACACCGTAACGTTAGCATGGTTGTTGACACGGTCAAAATAAATTGATGAAACAATGATTTGTCAAATTTTTCTTTGCAGTTTTGTACAGGAGCTGCCTGCTTGTCTTTGGGTACTCATCACTGAAGATCATAAAAATTAGTCATATGTTTAATATTTATTATTTTATATTCACAGGATATGAGAATTATTTTTTATCCAAAAAAGTTGGGAAAATACCAAGCTACATTAAATTAAAACCACAAAAAAGAGCTCAATAAATAAATATAAATCATCCCTGGGGGCTGACTCCATCTAAACTTGATGGCATTTTTTTTTTCTGTAGTTAACTGATGAAAGCAAGCAAACCGTTAAGATAGGAGTAATAGGTTATTTAATTTAGACGCAAAGACATTTGGATAAGTGTATCCTAAATTAGTAAGGTGTGTTGGTGCAAATTATTATACCATACGTGCAGTGTGGGATATGTATTTTATTGTATTTTCCATGTCTGTATTGTAGGCCAAGAGGTTTTACGACACTGAAGACTTTATATTTTTATTTCTGCAAAAACATAAGCGGCACATAATTTTAATCCTCCGTACTGGATCTGCTTTATTGTCCCTATCAAATGAAATTTAAGGAGTAAATAATGAATACTGAGGAATTCTAACTGGACTGACACCTCTCCAGTCTTCCAGGATACCTCTACATATCTGACTCCAAGGTGGATCTTGAAAATTGGCCTTTTAACTCCACTGACCTCCAGCCTGCATGTGCAAGTCTTGGGCCAGGAACCTCCAGCAGCCCATTGGTTACCAAATGAGTCCACCGATGGACTGAGCCACTGCCACCCCCCAAAGATAGAGGAGGCAGATTAGCACTGAAGGACAAGGGGACCATAACTAGCGCAATCCCTCCACATTTCTTCTTATCACAAAGATTAACATCTCCACCTGCCCGAAAAGTCCTGAAACAAGGTGTGATCCCACTGTGGTCTTTGAAGCTCATCAGCTACACTCACTGCATTCCCTGTGGTCTTGATCGGCTCATCGGGTTTGCCCACATTATTGTCCAAACACCTCACGTTCCCCATGCTGGTGATTACAGATTACATGCAACCAAAAAAACCACGAGTAGACCTGAAAAACTTGACTTTGCAAGCCTTGCAAAACAAAAAAGTAGCCATTGCAATTTTGCAAAGATCACAGTGAGCTAGAAAAAGCAACTTTATCAGGTGATAAAATCATTACAATAATAAAAAAGAAAACAAAACGGGAGCTGCTGCAACAGGCTGCCGCTTATCAGGGAACTGAGAAAAAAAGAAGAAAAACTGTAGCATATTAAACACTATACTAATTATATTATAGCAGAAGCGCATTAAACTGTATTTATGAGCTCCAAAGGCCATATGACTGACAATGTAATAAAATTAAAATGTTAAAACAGAAAAAAATCTGTACAAATGTTATTATTTTCAGTCTCAAACAGCATGATTGTTAGTGTGAATGTTCTTGTTTTATTTACTTGAAACTTAGTTTTTTCTGAGTGTTTATTCAATCTACAAGAGCGACATCAACAAACTACTTCCGACAGTTACACAAAGCAAACATGACATGAATAATGCTTGGGCATGGACAGGGCGTTGTGATACTGTTTACAGTTTGAAGTGGTCCATGGAGGATAAACGTATTTACGTTTGCAGCAAACATGAATTTTTGTCTTTGTATAAAGACCAACCAAACAACTTTGCGATACTGTGCGCTGGTTGAGGCCCAAACAGAGTTATTCACTCCACAAACATCATTACCTTTTCCTGTGTTAAATTCAGGGAGATAAGGTGAAGCATCCTATGACAACAGACGCCCTCTCTCCTGTTTCAAAGGTAAGGTCCAAAATATAAACACTACAAGTTCATCGTTTAAAATACTGTCTAATTTTTTAGCAGAAGTGCGCATGTTTGGTTTTCTTGCGTGACCTGTACAATATAATCATCATGTATGTATAATGTAATCACCATGTGTACCACAAACAAGAAGTCACAGCTGTTCTGCAGAGCAAATTGAGAATATTGTCTATAGAAAGAAAGTTACCTGCAGAATCACCCTGCCTTTTAAAAAAAGGCCCAGCAGGGGTCAATAGACTCCAATATAAATCAAAAAGTGCGGAGTCGGCAAAA
This sequence comes from Etroplus canarensis, assembly GCA_015106775.1. Lineage (NCBI taxonomy): Eukaryota > Metazoa > Chordata > Actinopteri > Cichliformes > Cichlidae > Etroplus > Etroplus canarensis. Next base: position 11,021 of record VUQH01015180.1, read on the forward strand.
AAGGAGCGGAGTCAGCAAAATTTGACACCATCAAATTCGCCCAAATATGCCCAAAGGAAAAAGGAAGTGGGCATGAACTGGTAAACCAGGCTTGCCCAGTCTCGACCCAGGCATGACGCCCACCCACAATTTGGCTCTATATCAGCTGATGCCCAGCGCTCAGAGCTCAGTTGACCTGCAGGAGAGCTCACGGCTTGACCTCTGAACCGGTTCTGAAGAATAAAGCCTACTGGACTCAATCTTATCGGACTCCAGTGCATTGATTGAAGACTTAGAAATATTCTGCAAAGAAAGACTTAGAAAATTGACAGTCAGGTGTGAGTGCCTAGACTTAGCCTTCAACTGGCCTCCAACTCTTTGAATTTGACACGACAGTGGCTAGGGAGAGGGAGGCCTGGGTGCCTCTTAGATGGATGGATGCCAGAGAAATCAAGGGCAACAGCATGCTCCTACCTGTACTTGTAGATCACACTGCATTCCACAGTAAAATATACGATGGAACCATAATTTACAAAATAAACATCATATATTAATATGTCAATCTTTTATACACACTCTACGGTTAAAGCATGATGTACGATTCCACTAAAACCAAAACTGGGTAAACATTTAGTGCGAAGCTTAACACCCTAGTCCCTAAAAAACCTCTCTGTATCGATCACTTTGGACCCATTTGCTTGTTTTTCTTCATTTGTTGACAAAATGAAATATACTGCTGACCAAAGCCTTAATTAAGGCAAATGGCCTTAATGCACTGTTATTTACACTTCTAGATTTGGACTCCGGCCAGGCAGATCAAGAGGGAGGAAAAAGCCTGGACATGAACTGGGCTTACTGGTCTATTCAGCACTTCTCAGTATGATTCAGATCTACGCAAATAATTTGATCTAAAAGGCTTGCAGAACGCCGGGCCGTGCATTTAACATTGTAAGTTCAACTGAAGCTGTTGGTGCCACTTCAGAGATGGATTTTTAGTGAAAAAAAACCCCCACAGAGTCCTGGAGAGGACGCTGGTTGTGCCTTTGAACACAGAGCCCTCCGACAGCCCTAACAAAACACAAAATCCTCAACTAATTAAAAATCACAGCTGCTCACCGAGGAATGCTTAAAACACCAGGAACCTCTGTGGAAACGGTGTTAATGAATTGCTGAATAGCCGACCGCTGTGTTTACAGTGAATTTTGTTCTTTTGTTTTTTTTCCTTTCTCTGCAGCATTGGCTGTGTTGGACCTCCTAAGGATTATTTTGAGACATGATGCAACCACAAGTAAATCGGATGCTGGAGACTGCGTCTCCGTGTCCAAACGCATAAGCCTCCATCAGCATCCAGACAGTTATCCAGCACTCACCTGTGACAGGTGCTGTCAGTGAGAGGCTTCTGACTGACAAACAGCCTCTCCGATCTCAGAGATTCCGTCAGTGCTTCAGCCTCACTCAGCTGCCGGTCCAGGTCTGCAGTCAAGAGTGATAAATCAAACATAAGACGACTTTTTGTAGCTGTGTACTGTGACTACGGGGCAGTGTCAAAAACTACTGTGTGGGCTGCACGTTTGTGTTTGTGCTGTTGTGGCTGGTCGTGTATGGACAAGATCACGTCACGGCAGACAAAGAAGCCGTGGCCCCTGATGTTTTCTGGGTTTTGAGTTACTTTGGAGTTCATGGGTTCTTGGTTACTGAAGCATTTTCAGTGATTCTTATGCTCTTAGTTTTTTATTAATGCAAGGATTCCTGTTTCTAGAGTTTCAGTGAGGCAATCCGGTGGATTTATACTGCTGTATTTATGGACTTACTTAAATAAAAGGTACATTTTCACTTTCTTCAGTCAATTTTTGTGGCAAACTCCACTGTCACTCCCTCTCCTGTTCAAGCCAGCATTTTAGCCAATCAGCATTCTACCTATGCATAGTTTCATCAAGGTCAGGCTATGCTATGATTTCTTTGTTTTTGGAGGATTGCATACAAGATTGTCTATAGTTTGTACGCTCAAAATCCTGCACAAATAAACACAAAGACACTTTAACTTTTCTTCCTGCCAAGTCATTTTCTTTGACCTGGATCCAATTTAATTTTATTTGTAGAGCCCAACCTATTTGCAATGTGAAGCGCCATCCAATCAGTTTTGCAGCATTATCAGCATCTGAGCAGAGTATAGCCCTGTACGCTCCAGAATTCATCCTGCTTCTTCTATCGGCAGTCATGTCTTCAGTAAACTCTAGTGACTCGGTTCCACTGGCAGCCATACATGCCACATTGTCTCCACCATGTTTGACAGATGATGTGGTACAGTATGCTTCAGATCATGACCTGTTCCTTTCCTTCTTCAGACGTTTCTCTTTCCGTGGTTCTGGTACAAGGTAATCTTGGTTTCATCTGTCCAAAGAATTTTTTTTCAAATCTGACCCTATGGTTCTTGAGTAGAACCAGCGGTTTGCACCTTGCTGTAAACCTTCTGTATTTACATTCATGAAGGCGTCTCTTGATTGCAGACTTTGTCAGTGACGCATCTACCCCCTTAAAGGCGTTCTTGACTTGGCTAAATGCTGTGAAGGGTTGTTGCTGAGCTGGCCAGTGCATTCCTTTGTAGGAATGTTTCATGTTGTTGGTTTGGTCACTCCTAAAGTTTTTGCGCTCTCTTTGACAGGTTTATTTTGGTTTTTCAGCTTAATAGTTTCCTCCTTCACTCACATCAACATCTCTTTGGACCTCTTACGGAGAGCTCCAGTGAAAAGCTACAGAATGCAAGTTTAGCACTTGGATTCAACGACAGATAGTTTATCTGCTCAATTTATCACAGAATAACAAGGTAACAGGCCTCACCTGGCCACGCAACTGCTTGTCAGTCTGCTGTCCCATTACTTTTGATCATCTGAAAATGGGGCACTATAAAAATGGCTGTGTGCTTCTCTATTTCAAATTTATCCTCTTCATGTATGGAGTGTGCCTGGATTTTGAACTTTGACCACTTGAATACTTTGAAGTGTTTGAACCCTGGACTGAAATAATGTTGTGGATTTTACTTGGAGCTCCTGGGTTTGGGTGCTCTTCTCAGTAAAATGATGTTACTGTGTGTGTGTGTGTGTGTGTGTAAAACACAGTGAGCACGCCTTCTCAACCTGGTCAGCCAGAAATACGTTGGTAAAGATCTAACATCTGGGCTCAAGATTCAAGTGCTTTGGCAGGCCAGCTGAATTCTGAAAGCTGGATAAGTGATGGCCTGGGTTGAAGTCTGTGCATCTGAAACACTGAAGGCACTTGTAGAGCATGTTTAGTGTTACCAAAAAAAATATAAGTAATGACTTTGTGGGGTAAAGAAAAAAAAAAGGAAAGGCTGTTTTGCATAACATAAACGTTTGCTCTTCACCTTTCTCTGTATTATTCAGGCCCTGTAGTTCAAGCAGGAGCGCTCGCTTCTCCTCCTCCACGGAGCTCATGTGATTGCTCCTGCTGCTCATCATCTCCATCTCTAAATTGCACAGGTAGGAAAGATAAATGTGAGATCGTTCTCAGGAATGGCTGAGTAATAATCACCAGAGGAACTCGATCTTCAGTTTATACATCTAAGCAAAAGAGAACTTCTTGTGCAAAGGCCAAAACGTGGGAATTGGTGGAGTTCGCTTTAACTTTACAAAAAGAAAATACTTGAGCAGAAACATTGTCTATAATGTGAAGATGATCCTATTAGGCCTGTATTAGCTCTGTTAGGCTACGTTTACACTGCAGCTAAAAGTGGCCCAAATCTGATTATTTTTTTCCCATATGTGACCCATATCCGATTTATTTACGACAGTCTGAACAGCACAGATCTGATTTGTTTCAAATCGGATTCAGGCCACTTCCGTATGTGGCCCTAAAGTGGATTCGCATCTGTTGTTTTTCAAAGAGACTTCAGTCGACGCAGGCATGCATGACAGCGTTGATGGAGCTAGTCAGCGGAAAGACAGCGAGGTTTTACTCACACGCTGACATGTGTAGCATCGCGTGCTGCGCGACGTCACGCTTCCTTCGGCACACGCGTGCGTCACTTCGAGGACGATGACTGTTTACCATGGAGTCTGATGGAGGTCGCATTTAAATGATAATGTGAACGACCACGCAAAAAAAAAATCAGATCTCAGCAAAAAAACATCGGAATCGACCTGCAGTGGAAACGTAGCCTTAGTTAACCTTCATGATTAAATGAATGAACCATCAGCTGCCTTCAACTCAACCTAAGAAACTTTGCTTGATGAGATGCTTGCTCTCTATTCTATATCTCTTTTGATACCTTTTATTGATAAATATTTAACCGCACACATTAACAGCGGTATGTGTTTCAGCCATGCACCAGAGCCAGCTGTGTTTGAATGTGAGATGCACAGATTCTGAGTCTTAACAGTCAATCTCTTCTCTTGGTCTTTTCATCAGCAGTGTTTATTTGGCAGCACACTATAAAACGTATTCACCCGCCCCTTGGGTGTTTTATCCTTTCTTTGCTTTAATAAATGAAAATATGGTCAATGTAATTTTGCTTTTTGGACAAGAATTTGCATAAATATTCAGCCCTTTTACGTCAGTATTTAGTAGCTGCACGTTTGGCTGCAATCACAGCACTGAGTTTGTGTGGATGTGTCTCAGTCGGGCTGGTACATCTGGACGCTGCAACTTGAAGACTTTTTAATGGCAACTGTAGCTCTGTTCTGACAGGAGGTGGGGCAAGTGAGACTCAGCACAGAACAGAACAGGCATCAGTGACAACAGACACCATATGGACAAAAGTACTGGGCTGCCTACTTTATATGGCATTACACTGTAAAACCGTAGACATCAATACAGAGTTGGTCCCTTTTCAACTATAATGGCTTCCACTCTTCTAGGGAAGGCTTTCAACACAATTCTGGAGTGTGTGTGTTGGAGGAGAGGTCCTGACTCGCAATCTCTGTTCTAGTTCCTTCCAAAAGTGCTGGATGGGGTTGAGGTCTGGGCTCTGTGCAGGGCAGTCAAGCTCTTCCACATCAAACTCATCCACCCATGCCTTTATGGAGCTTGCGTTGTGTGCTGTGGTACAGATATGCTGGTACAGAAAAGGACCTTTGCCAAGCTGCTACCACAAAGTTGGAAGCATAGAATTTTCAAATTGTCTTAGGCATTAGGATTTCCCTTAAATGACAAAAAACAAACAAACAAACAAATGCATCCAGACAGCATTATCCCTCTGCCACCAAACTTTACACGTTTTCCTGGTCACCAAACCCAGACTCATCCATCAGACTACCAGACAGAGACTCCACAGAGCATGTTTCCACTGCTCCAGGGTCCAGTGGTGGTCCGCCACCTCACGGCTGAGTTGCTGTGGTTCCTAAATGCTTCCACTTTGTAATAGTAACACTTAAAGTTGATGACGTAATATCTAGGGGCAAGAAATTTCACTGACTGGCTTGTTGCGATACCGGCACCCTATTACAGTACCTCAATGGAATTCAGTGAGCTGTTTAGAACCTCTTCTCTGTTTTAACTGTAAATTAAATATTGGTTTATGAGATTTGCAAATCATTGCATTGTGTTTTTATGTTTCACGTGGAATCGGGGTTGCATTAGAGTGATAAACAAATTTCGAAACACTGGAGATTTTTGTGTTATTTTCTGATCTATAATAATTCATTAGATAAACTATAAAAGTCCATTCAGTAACAAACTGGATCACTCATTTCAGTCTTCACACACATCATCTATACATGTAAATCACGCAGGTTTCGACCATCTACTTGTTACCATGCGTTACCTGCTTCTCTTGTATAACAATAATTTGGAGAGGACATAAATCTGCATAATATAACCTGTGTCTGGTCTGAAAGGAGTACAGTAAATTGCTATATGACCTTTGTATATTGATGCCACCTCCCTCTCCAGGTCCAGGAGCTCAGCGTGAGTTTGGCTCTCAAAAGCCGTCTCTCTGTTCCCTCGAAGGCTGAAGTCGCTGTTGAACCTCGAGATCTCTTGAAGGAAGATTTCCTCTTCTTCTTTAGCCTCTCTCTTTATCTTGGCCTGGTGTGAAAAGAGGCATCATGAACAGCGCTTCCAGCAACAACGCCCACACAGCTGCTAATGCAACCACGGGTGACATCAGTGATGACATCTGGGGAACAAAAGAGATGATTTTGCTCAAACAGCTTACACTTTTTTTTGCATGATTTCTTTTTTTTTTTTCTTTTTTTTTTAACTTTGTTGGTTTGACACTGAGCCCACGACAGGAGAACCTGAGCTTCAGGCGCACTCTCACTACCAGAAACACTCCGTTTGATTTGGTTAGGGTTCTGTTTTGTTAGATGGACCTGAAGGCAGGAAAGAGAGGAGGACCGCTCAGCTGCTGTAAGTTTACTGGACTTCTACCTGCACCTCATGTGTTCAGTCAGACATTACGAAGATTTTGTGTAAAGGTACACTCACACCGAACGCGATTCGCGAGGCTAATTCACCTCCACTGCCTCTGTTTGGCTGCGTGGTGAATTCGCCCCTATTCGCGTGTCCAAAAGTGTGTTCATAAACCACGTGTGGGAGGAGCTACCGCCACGCTATCGGCCTCATTGCTACATTATGGAAGACATGGATGATGTTGAGAGAGTAGCTTGGATTTATTTGTTTTGGAGAGCTCTACATAGGCGCCAGCAAGCACGTCGCCGTGTCTGGGTTCACGACATCATTCAGAGACGCTCCCAGTACGGTGAGTTTCACCATCTACTCCAGGAGCTCCGTCTGGATGACGGCCGCTTTCAGCGGTACTTCCGTCTCTCTGTGGCCCAGTTTGACGACTTGCTGTCCCCTCACTGGTCCGCGGATTACGCGACAGGACACCAACT
>VUQH01015182.1:3725-15490 GCA_015106775.1 Etroplus canarensis
CTGTCTCGCCATCATTGATGCCACAAGTTCCAAGATGCTGCGCATCAATGCAGACCCGCACTTTTTCACACAAGTATTTGCTGAACTGAAAAGCGAAGGTGGCTGCGGCCCTCAGGACTATAGTCGGGTGCTGGATCGGTGAGCACCCATCCTCGTTGACCGCATGCCTTTATATACACTCGTGCACCCGTACACTTGCACACAGACATACAGTTGTCATGCAGATTTCCACCCCAATTTTCTTCTATGGAGGCCTATCTTGACAGAATTATACAGATTTATTGAATCATCCCATCTGTGCTTGTTGCCATTGTCCCTTCCATCCACAGATAATTGGCTAACTGGGGCTTACTGTTGTTTTTGAGTTTGCTTTAATTGGGGAACCATTTGGTCCACCTGTCCCCTCGTGTCTGGTCCCAGTCATCCCAGCTGCTCCTCTACATCTGCACAGCCTCACCTGAATGTGTTCAATCAGTGTGCAGAGGGCAGGAAGATGCCATCACCACTCACAACATGCAGATTTTTCACTGTTTTTAATCTACAGGAGCGTAAAAGGACAGCATAACCGACATTCTATTTTCTTGGATAGTACAAGACGATGTCTTGACATCCTCCGCTGGCTGAGCCTCGCGTGCCTGCGGTTCAGAGTGACTCAGACTGATGGGAACAGCTGAGAGGTCCATGTCTGGTCCCATTGGTCCTGCTGTGCAATCAGTAAACAAAATGAACAGGCAGTGTTTTTGTGGAGCCTTTTGAGGGAACAGTTGCTGTTTTTGGCTTCACTCACTCAAACCTGTCAGTGGCTCCCTCTGTGTTTACATCTCATTAAGCCCCGAGGTGGAAGCAGAACGTGGATTCAACATGGACATGTCTGGTGTGAGCGTATGCATGGCCGTGTGTGTAGTTATTGTGCAGTGGATGGCAGTCAGGGTCATCAGCTGTTTACCCCATCCTTTGTTCGCTGCGTCTTGTTGACAGGGCACCCACAGCCGTGGTTTTAATGAGATTAGCCGATTACTACCGCCCCTCCCCTCTCTCAGCCTCTGCCCCCTTCTTGGCCGGTCGGCAGGCCTGCAGAGCTTCAGTGGCTAATCCAAGCCGGGCAGGACTGGGCAGGAAACACACACACACACATATTTAAATACATTGCCGCGTGTGCTTCATTCTCCTCGGTGCATGAATGTGTGGCACACGTGTGCAGCTCGGGGTCTGAGGTGGAGGCAGTGAAGCTTTCCAAAGGCCATCCAGGCAGAAATGACAGATGAATGCTGCTGTGGTTAAAGGGGTTTGTTGTTGCTGCTTCTGAATTTGTCCCACATTCTCATCCCTCACCTGCGCATCCTCATCTGCCAACAAGAGGCTTTTAGGGACAGGGAGTCCATTTCTATCATGTTCCTCCCTCCACTCAAGTATTCCCTTGAATGAACCATTGGCATTTGTGCTTCAGTGACTTTAATCCCTATTCCCTGTGTTTTATTGGGCATGTCAGAGATGGGTCACGGATGAGCTCAAAGTTCATCGTTTTTAGTTTTACAGAGTTTTTAAGAGCTTATCATCCGGATTTAAGGTCCATAGCCCTCCCAAGAGTTCACCCCAGTTTACACAAACTAAGTTCAGTCAGGCCCACTCTAGTCATAAGAAGATTATTTTGATCTACTGTAATTTATATTTAGTGTTATGGCCTTTCTCTGGGACCTCCCCATCCTTCTACACATACACGGGAAAAGCCAGAGGCAGGGAGAGCAGCAAAAAAAAAAAAGCCTGGCAGAAAACAGAGCAGGCATCAGTGGTGACAAAAAGACGCAGCGTGAAATGAGGAGCTGGGCTGGAAGTGAGTTGCAAAGCAGCTTACAGATATGCAGCAACTGTGGACAGGTTAAAGCAGTTTCAGTTTCTTCCTATGTTAAACAGCCAGTTGGATGTGTAGAACAATATCATCTGAGCTGTGGGCTGACATTAAGATCAGCTGAGCTGACTTTGTGGCTGGCCTGAACTCACTGCGTTTGATTTTATCTTCTAATTCTTTTCATTTAAAAGTTCAAGAAGTCCATCGTTTTACGGGCTTGTGCCCCTATGATAAATGGTCAGCATACACATTTAGACTCCCCCCCAAAAGAAAAGGATCATTTATTTACAAGAAAAACACAAATATTTGCGGAAAGTTAGGTATTTTTCTGCTTTCCTCCTCTTTTAACCATTTCAGGACCCTTCAAATTCATCTTGTGATCCCTTTTTGGGATCCCGAACCTTAAACCTTAAAACCTTAAAAAAAATCTCTTATTGTGTGAAGTGGTAAAGCCTTAATCTTATGTAGCCAGGCATCTGGAGGTCTTGGTGCTCCACCTCCCTCATTTATGTAGCAGTTTGCTGTGATGTTTCACTCTGTTCTTGCCTACAAGGTCATGTGATGGACAAGCATCCCTTCATCATATCTGACCTTCACTCACATGCAGACACACTGTGACACACATATTCTCTTTTCGGTAATCCAGTCCTAATCCTCCTGCCCAATCAAACAGAGAGAGAGAGAGTGCAGGATGAAAACATGTAGACATAAGTATAGACGGTTCAGAATTCGTTTGGTGAAACGCTTCCTCTCAAGCAAAGCCTTCAAGTCCAGCTCTGACTAACTGGAGCTGAGAGCGTAACGCTGCTGCCTGTTCCAGCCCATCCAGCCTCTCTGCCCTCCTGAGGGGTCTCACATGAGCTCACACCAATCAGCCTGAGAAGAGCAAGGGCGGTGACTCACGCTCGGAGAGCTGAGAAGTGAAACGTCGCTTTCTCTGGAGCGTTGACTGGCAGCCATTTTGGACTCATAGGTCAGTGCTGCTTTCTCTGTGGCCTGGCTTCAGCTTTGACAAGGACACTTGTGTCTTAACTCGCCCCCTCCTTCCTCTGCCCTCCCCACACAAACACACACACACTCAGCTGTTGTTCCCTGCTTGTTCCATTAGATTTGACACCCCACACCCGCCAGCCATTGTCAGGACGAGGAAGGGCAGAATGGGCCAGTTTGTTGCCACTAGGTTGGTTGTGTTTGTATGAGTGAATGTAGGTCAAAGTTAGGGGCAGCATCTGCTTCCACCATGCACCTCTTGTAGACCTGGATAAGTAAATCAGAAGATAAAGCATACTCAGCTGTTGATAATATAAGGAATAAAGGAACACTTCTGACCCTTTTGTTTTAATGAAAAAGGACTCTCGCTCACATGTGGCTCATTCTCGACACACTATAACAGCACAGACGCCGAGGAACCATGTTTATTTCAGCTCATATGAACTTTAACATAAATTTCATATTGCTACGTAATTTGATGCTAAATAAAAAGGCATCATTCCCCTTTTTAGCACATCTGTGCAATCTGTCGGCAAGCTGTTCCTCCAGTCATTTCACAAAGCGGAGTGGCTTCCAAGCCAATTAACTCGCTTTTCAGCTGGAGCTCTAATTCTGCTTATCCAATCAAAACCCTCAGCATGATTCACGAGCGAATTCTTGTATCTGACTGACAGCGGACGCACGATGCCTGTGGCATCGCGTAGAAAATGGTTGACTCCAGATATTTAAACAAGATAAAAACATGATATTTAGGGCAGTTTGGACCTCACTCTGCAGATGAGATCTTCATCTGGGACTTTGGCAACTTGGAATTAAGAGTACAGAATATTTCAGGTGGGTCTCAGACTGGCTCTGTGCAGGAGACCTTGGCTTTGTGTGAACAATGTGATAAAAGACTTAAAAGATAAGTCTGGTGTTATTCTGTATTTTTCTTACTGTCAACCGGCACCATGCATTTGACTGTATTTTTACCTATTTATGTGGAGGTAGGGTGACCAGATCCCAACAAACTAAATGCGTGTAATCTAAAATTTTTATATCCAACTTAAACTATGCAGGTTATTAGACAGACATTTTACATTTAAAGGCCAAATATATTTGAATGCAACTTTTCCAACTCTCGCAAAGTAAATACAATAAGGACAAACAGACGCTTAAGTTCTTATTATTTCATGCAGTGGTCTTTATATCCTCCTGTATTCACTTTTTCTCACTGCTGTTTCAGCTTCTGTCTGGCAGTTATCTCAGCATTCAGGGTCGATGCAACCATAGACTGGAATACCTTTGTTAAGACAGTTTTAGCAATTTTAACTACTTATAACACACACACATACTGCACCACTTCATGTCATGTTCCCTGTGCAAAATGGAAAAATAACTCAAGCAAAAGAGACAAAAACTCAATTTCTCAGTAAATACTGCCGCTTAATTTTCTTCATGGTACTTTCCATCATATTCACTAAATGCCGGAAAGCTTGTTACTCTTTGAAGACTTGTAATTTTCCCTGGTTGGCATAGCATTTTACAGCCTAACCTTCACTTGACTATAATAAAAATAAAAGCCTTTCCTGCTTTCTTCATGTCCATCGGGTTAAAGACAGACCTTAGAAAAGTGCATGTCTTGCAGAGCCAGTCAAAATGTGGCATATTGTCTCAAGATGTGGGACAGGTGGACAAGGGATAAAAATGTGATGCATTCCCACATAAAGAGGGAAATCTGGTCACCCTATCTGCAAGGCAATTTGTTTTTGTTAAAGCCTGGAAATGATTGTATGCCTTTATTTTTTAAAAATGGTGGACACTTTAGATCATTGAAACAGGAGTAAATGGTAAATCTGTTGGGAACTATTTTAAGCTGTGTCAGCAGGGCTTGATTATAAAAAATACTGTTCTTACATTTGTTAAATTATATAGTACATGTTTTAATGGTTTAATAGCAAAGGCATACACTATTTCATTTGTTGACACTGAGAAATACAAAAAACTATATCACCACTCATCCTTTAGGTTGCCACAGCTCTGTGAGTTGTGTTATTTCTGTGTTGCTGCTGTAGGCTGGTGTGTAATTTCAAAGGCACACCTTAGACTGATGATGTAAATATGTGGATGTGTGACAAAACGAGCTGTTTAGAATGAAAAATGAACAAAAAGAAATAGTCTTGCTGTGTAGTAGAATGCATGCCAGCCAGATAGCTTAGACCTGTTTGTTTTTTTACTTCTGCTTTTGTTTGAATTTTATATGTGATGTTTTAAATGAATTTCTTTGGTAATTTAAAACTGGATCTCATTTGTTACAGGAAACATGATGTCAACAGTATTAAAGTGTCTCATGGCTGCAGGTGTTACTATCTTCATCGTGGTCTGCTCATGTTTAGAAACACTAGAGACAGAAAAAGAAAAGCTAACTTTCTGAAGCCTGGTCCTGAAACAGCAAAGCGTGTAAATTCATATGAGCTGAACTCTCACACCAGGTTTCATTCATCACTTTCCTAGGTCAGATGTGGTCAGATGGATGTTTTTTTAAACCTGAGCTCTTTCTGTGTTGTCGCTAAATTCGTAAAGAACTGATCGAGTTAGAGGCTTTTCTCATCAATGCACCAGCTGGCCGCTCAAAGACGTCCATTGTACGTGCAGCAGTTGCCGCAGGCAGCTCCAGCTCAGCCTGCGTCCTCACTGATTGTAGCTTCGCCTCTGATGCAAAACAGCACTTCAAATCTCACAACTTTACTTTATTTCTTCGTGTTTGTTGTGCCACAGCTGGACAGATGTTAGTACAGAGATAAATATATAACTGTCCAGTGTTCATCTCCTCCTCCTCCACCACCTCCGCCAGTGCTTCTGAGTTTCCATGGTTACTTTTCTCAGCCGTCTTTGGCACACGAAGATGAAGCAGCACCTCGAGCGACTTTTGTAAAGCCACTCAAGTGTGTCTCTCTAAAAGTAAAAATACTGTTGATGGGGAAAACTTGAAGAAAAACAAATATGACTCTTGCATTTTTCTTGTTTTTGGTTTATTTCCTTTTTCATGATGATGATGTTTACTATACTGATTATTTAATAAAGTATTGAGCTGAAATCCAAACCTGATGTTTCCCATTTTCCATCTTTCAAGGCTCACACACTTAACTAGATTGCCTTTGTCCTCCACACGGTATGCATGATATACTCTTCGCCTGCACTCCAGCTAACTTCAGGGTGGCTGTAAATTCATGTGGGACATAAAAACAGCTTAATGCACAGCGACACAATAGCTTGGCACTGCAGATGGCCTTTTGGCTTCCTGTCAGTGAGAGTTGAGCGCCATCTGAGCTTTGTTCTGCAGTCAGGCACCACCCTTTCCTCTGTGATCACAGGTGGAAATGCTACGATGTGATGCTGCCTCTGCTCAGCAACAGTTGAGTGTGATATGAAAATTTCAGCAGCCCACATATGACATAAAAGAGCAAAGTTGGTGCTGCAGCGCTCAGAAAGCGTTGTTCTGCAAGTTTAAAAAGCGAAACAAGAAGAGGAATGGTTTTGTGTTGCTGATTTAGTCGCTGTGGTCAGCAGAGCATCTGCCTCAAACTGCCTGCGTCTGTCACTAAGTGTTACCTCTGATCTGCACTGCTCACATTCACACACACACACACACACACACAGAGTATCTTAACTGTGCTGTTTTCACACAAGCTGACAGTTTCTTACACTTCAAGTGAAAAACATGATGCAAATGCTATGAAATGAAACCTGCTTTTTGCTTTTATATAGCTTTAAACAAGAAGTAAGACTCTTTGATGCACTGACTTTAGTCAGTATAATAAATCAGAATCTGAATACTTTATTAATCCCTGGGGGGACATTACATAAATGAATGTCATACATCGATTTTATATGTAAAGTAGAATTTTTCTGAAAGCTATCCTATTTGGTATTAAAAAATACGAAGCTGTTAGGAAAAAAACAATTACTGAAATCTTACATCAGCCCAACTCTGCTGTTAGAGTTAATGTTGTTCATAGAAAAACAGTGTTTAAATATTTGATATAATATTAAATATTGTCCAACCTGTCTTTGGGAGGAAGCCAGAGCACCCAGAGAGAATATGTAAACTCCACATGGAGGAGCCTAGGCTAGCTGGCTGTTGGATTTGAACCCAGACCCTCTTGCTGTGAGGCAACAGGGCTAACCACCACACCACCATGCTGCCAAAGGGATCAGGTTACTGGGCAATTCTAAATTGCCCGTAGGTGTGAACGTGAGCATGATATTCAGGTCACCAGTCTGTTGGCTCTGCAACAGACTGGTGACCTGTCCGGGGTGTACCCGCCTTTCGCCCTGTGACAGCTGGGATAGGCTCTAGCACCCCCCATGACCCTTAATTGGATAAGCGGACGAAGATGAAGATTTTCCAACCTGGGATTAATAAAGTATTCTGATTCTGAAAAAAATCAAACATGCAGCAAACATCAACCAATGTTATTATAAATTAGACACCTGTATGGCAGCCATTAAAGGGGGGCTGGCTAAGTCATAAATGGAGCTAAAGTTTGTCTGTCTTGTTTAGTCAGCATTTTAATAAGACAACAGGGTCATGGTTAGCTTGTTTCACCTGTGATGTAACTGCTATGATAAATGTCTGCCAGGAAGACATCGATTGTACAAGGACTAAGCGCTAAACCCCTTTATAAAACTTTCATCCAGGTTGTTTTTTTTACATATAAAGTATTGGGACACACTTCTTAATTATTGAATTCAGATGTTTCATTCAGTCTCATTTCCACTGGTGTATGAAATCAAACATCTAACCATGCATTTGACCTTTACAACCATTTGTTTAAGAGTGGATCATTCTGAATTCAAGCATGGTACTGTACAAGGATGCCATCACTGCCAACAAGTCAAGTTGTCAAATTTCTTCTTTCCTACATATTCCACAATGATAACCTGTAAGTATTATTGTTGTAAAACGAAAGTGTTTAGGAATCACAGCAACTCAGGCACGACATGTTAGACTATGTAAAGTTACAGCGCGGGGTCTCTGAGTGCTGAGGTGCATGGTGCATAAAAGTCACCAACACTCTGCTGAATCATTAACTGCAGAGTTCCAAACCTTCTCTGGCATTAACATCAGCACAAAAACTGTGCATCAGGCGCTTCATGGCCAAGCTGTATGCAGGCCTTACATAACCATGCACAATGCCAAGCGTTGGATGGAGTGGTGCAAAACACGCTGCCACTGTATGCTGGAGCAGTGGAAATGTCGTCTTTGGAGTGACAAATCATGTTTCTCTATCAGGCAGTCTGATTAATGAGTCTGGATTTGGTCAGTGTAAAGAAAATGTTTCCTGCCTGACTGTTGTGCGCGAACTGTGAAGTTTGTTGGAGAAGGGTGTTTTTCTGGGGTTGACCTGGTCCCCTTAGTTCCAGCAAAGAGAAATCTTAATGCTTCACTTTACCAAGACAATTCTATGCTTCCGACTTTGTGGGAACAGTTTGGGGAAGTTTTCTGTTCCAGTATGACTGTGCCCCAGTTCACAAAGCTAGGTCCATAAAGGCATGGTTAGATGAGTTTGGTGTGGAAGAACTTGACTGGCCCACATAGAGCCCTGACCTCAAATCCATCAAATTACTTTGGGATGAACTAGAACAGAAATTGCCAACTGGGCCCTCTTGTCAAACATCAGCGTCTGTTCTCACCAATGCCCTTCTGGATGAAAGGTCACAACCCCACTCCAAAATCTTGTAGAAAGCCTTCCCTTAGCTGTTATGTTAATTGCAAAGTGGGGGACCAAACTCATGGATTTAGATTGTGATGTCATAAAAGTTCCTGTAGATGTAATGTGTAGAACCCAGCCACAGGGTCCCACAGGCAAGTGTACTCCTAGTGCCGGTCCCAAGCTCGGGTAAGTAGGGAGGGTTGGAAGGGCATCCGGTTTAAAATCTTGGCCAAATCAAATATACAGATTCATAATATGACATCCACATCGGATCGGCTGTGGCCCGGGTTAACAATGACTCTGGCTAATAGCGTGCCTGGGAAACTATGCTACAGTTGGCCAAAGAAAGGAGGAGGAGTGGGGGGAAAGCATATTAGGAGGCAAAGAGAGAGAGAAGAAAAGGAGCTGGCTGATATGACAGACAGAAGAAAGGTAGATATATTGTGTGTAAGAGGCCAGGTGGAGGGGAAGCAAGGCCAGGAGACACGGAGGTGGATTCAAACTGTTCTACCATGGTGTAGATAGAAGAGTGTTCTGGAGGTGAAGAGAGTGTCAGACAGAATTATGACTTGGAGGCTGGAAACTGAAGGTGTGATGCTGAAAGTTGTCAGTGCATATGCCCCACAAGTTGGCTGCCAGTTAGAAGACAAATAAAAATTTTGGAGTAAGTTGAAGTGATAGAGAGCATTCCCAGGAGAGAGAAAGTCGTGATTGGAGCAGACATCAGTGGGCATGTAGGTGAAGGGAACACAGGAGATGAGGAGGTATGTCATCTGGACCAACTGCCTTTCCACTCCTCATCCTCTTCATTGCTGCCCTCACTTCCTCCTTACTAATACTCTGCTATACAGTAGTGTATATTGTAAGTTTAAGAAAACTCAGCTTATAGATGTGCCACACATGAAGAGTGCTGCCAAAGCACATTAGGATGTAAAAGATATTTTAAAAATCTTGTCCAGCATCAGTTTCTGACCTTATACATGCTCTTCTGAATCAGTGGGCAGATAAAACCAAAATCTTATATAAAGTCTTACCAGAAGAGTGGAAGCTGTGATAACTGCAAACGGGGTACCAACTCCATGTTATTGCCTATGGATTTATAATGTTAAAATGGGATGTTATAAAAGCTCCTGTAGGTGTAATGTGTAGGTAGTCCAGTGCTTTTTGTCCATATATGGTATTTTCTTGTGCATTTAATCCAGAAACAATTTTAAAAAGTTTTTTGGGTTTTTTTTTTTAGAAGCTAGCAGTGGTAAAGTATTTCTTCAATTAAAATCAGCTTTTCCCCTTTGAAACATGCTCATTTACCTTTTGTAATGTCACAGATGTCTTCCATAAAATTATGATTGAAAAATGACTTCTCAGTGAGAGCAGCTTACTTGGCAGGGCATAATGCAACTGTCTGGTCTCTCTGCCTGATTATATTGGAAAATGATTATTTAAATACCGCTTATAATCTGTTCACAATACGAGAGTGAGAGGGTTGGGGAAAACCATATGGCACTGGTCAGAGCTGGGGTCAATGGCCAAGGCTGGGGACACCTCAGAGGGCAAAGAGGTGAGGGAGGTGAGGCCAGGGAAGCTTTGATAAGAAAAAAGGAAGACGGCAGATGAGATGGAGAGGAATCGCTGCAGATGGCTGTTGCAACCTGAATTAATCATTTCCAGCTTTCTTCTGTCCTCTGAGGACACAAATCACAAGCTCTCTGCCTCCCAGTGTCACTCTTCTATAGTGCCTCTGAGCTCCCTGTGGTATTCTCAAAGTCTTGGCTGCTGTTAGCTGGCTTTTATTTGTCCTCTGGGAACCAACATGTACCAAAATCCCTGCTGCCATTCTTCCAATAGACAGTATCCGGACACATTATCAATTCAAGCTGTGCACTTTTCTACCTTAGTCCAAACTTTAAAATATATCTTTAAAAAGAAAACATATTGAGTTAGTTCAAAGGATTTGACAGCAAATGGTGTCCAAATACAAAAAAACTAAACTTATTATTTATCAAAGCTACGATTGTTAGTATGTCCAGCTATTGCCTAGAGAAGCCAAATACTGCTTCTAGGGCCAAAAAAGAATATTACTGGGTAATTAGGTCACATTAGTGAGTAATGATCATATAAATAAAACCCTGTTTACAAGAACAAGAGCATCCACTGTGGAGTCTATATCAGCTCCATCTACCCTCCATTAAATTTTATATGACATAGTGCTCTTTTCCAAGACTCAATGTCATGTTCACGTCATAGCATAAATACCAGTTTCCTACTTATAAACAGCATTTGCGTCAATATTGATCCTGAATGAGAAAGCTGTGTTATTGTTTAAACAAGCCAACTGAGCCATTGTTAGCTGTTTTGCTGCTGTAAGTCGAAATGACGTGAAAAACTTACATTGCATTTTTTATAGCAGGATTAAATAGTGCTGAACTGCAAAATGAGAATAAAAAAGGTATAGCTCTTACCCTTGACCTCTTAGCTTATATGTATAAGGCAGCTTGCGTACTGCCCATTGCTTTAAAGTTGACATTTAGTTGCTTCCTGGCTATCTGGATTGGTAACTCCTTAATATACGTTATATAAAAAAAGCATCAGGCTGTTACGGCCAACGGCCGAGGGCTAGATTGGACCCAGGCGCAGACCAAGCACGGACTCAGACTGGTGGCAGTGAGGAAGTGTATTTTATTTACAGTGAAAGAAAGGCGTGGCGAAAACAGTGACTGTTGTACTGGTGAGGGAGGATAGGGACCGGACCGGAGCGGGCAGGTGCGCTGTAACATAAAAGACAAAAGTGAGTATGTATTGGGGTGGGTCGGGCTCAGCGAGTGAATACAGCTGGGCGTCAAACTCACGATTGCGGACTGCAGAGTGAAGTGGAGAGGTGGAGGCTGTGGAGGTCTGGGTGAGTGTCCATACGATGGAGAGGGTCCGGAGCCGAGGGCTTGCGATGGCGAGAGAGAGAGAGAGCTGGCAGGCGAGTGTAGCCGATTCGGCGCGAGGCGTGGATATGCGGCAAGGTGCAGGCTGACGAGGTTGTAGATGGCGATCTGTGAATACGGAGGTAAACAGGTGAGCGCAGGTGAGGACAAGAGAACATAGACCTGACGTGGAGCCGTACACTGACTGGCATCAGCAGACAATCTGGCGAGGGTCTGTGGGTGCGCTGGGCATAAGAACAGGCAGCTCTCAATTGCCGGCAGGTGTGACGAGCGAGGCAGCCGAGGCGGCTCCGCCCTAGG
>VUQH01015204.1:3790-14157 GCA_015106775.1 Etroplus canarensis
GGCCACTTCAAAAAAAAAAAAAAAAAAAAAAGCCTGAAGAGACAAAGGCAACCAGTGGCCAATGGTCGCCCATATCAAACCCCTGCGCTGGCGGAATTGTAATGAGGCTGAAGCCCATTTATCAACGACATGATTTCATATTCAAGTAGCAGTTCTGCTCTCTCATAGGCCGGGACAGTTTCCCTCTCTGGTCCTGTCACGGTCTTATGGTGAGATCACCCGCAGCAGCAAACAAAGCGCAGGTTCAGGAGAACCACGCAGCGCTCAACGTGTTGTCCACTGCGTTAGAGAAAGGACAAAGAGACCCAGCTCTGTCTGTCTCTCACTCACACTTATTAAATATGATCACTGCAGCAGCCCCGCTTTGCAAAACCTACACTCAGTGTTCAGCAGCTGCTGGTGCAGCATGAGGCAATTAACAAAGGTCCAGTGCAATGAGAGCTGATCACTTTGTAATTAATTAATTAATAAAGTGGCCCCGAATAATAACTTTTAACTGACAATATATAATAGGCATGCACTGCATTGTCCACATTAATTAAATTTAAAATGGCACACATTTTCAAATGGTAAAGTGCAGTCAGAATAAAAACCAGCACATTTTCAAGAGTGTCTGTTTTGTTAATGACAAGGGAATAAATGACAAGACTCCATTTAACTATTTTAACTTAGATGACACGCTGTGGCTTCACAGGATAGACTGAAATGTTGCCAGCAGACTAACAGGTGATGTTTCACTCACAAACTGCAGCGGTCTCTTACCTTTTCCCCGGTTAACGCATGGAGACCTTCTCTAACTTTGGCGAACGATCCTTCTCCCAGCTTTCTCCCGATCAGATAGTTCCCCACCCGCTTGGTGTGATAGAAGTTCTTGAGGATGTCCGCGGCAGGGCTGCACAGGGAGGCCGGGAGGATGCTCTCACTCCCGGCGCTACTGGGGGTTTTACCCTCATGCGACCCGTGGCTGCTGTCCACTACCATGTCGCTGTCCGCAACTGGCATCGCGGCTCCCTCAAGTGCCTCCTTTTAACAAGGCAGGGCAATACGCTGCGTGACTCTCACCCACTTCGAAAGCAGGTATTAAACGCTTAACGTCCGGTAAAGTCTTCTTAACTCCGCTGCCTGCGTAATAACAAATTACGCGAACCGGAGCTTGCGCCACCTGTGAGCACCCAGTGGAGCGCACTCAGCAGTTTCCGAGACCAGTCTTGATGAGTGAGTTTAGATGAAACTGGCAGAAAAGAAGAGGAAAGACCCTCAGACACAGAGAGGGAAAGTTAGCACCCTGACTGACACAGGACGTCTGAACACTTGTGAGGGTTAATACATTTAAAAAAGTGGCTGTGCCAGTGTCTGCTGCCGTCTCCTCTCCAAAGCCGCACGCCCCCTCTTGAATGGTCTGCGCGCAGGTGGCGTGTTTTTCAGTTTGAAGCGACTTTCCCGGTCCCTCTGTGTGGGCGTTTCTCCGCGTGTGAGAGGGTGAGAAGAGGAGTACACGCGGCGTTGGTCGCCGGGGTAATTTTCACTCCAATGAGCGAAGGCGGGCGGAGCACGTGAGCACTCGGTACCAACTCCACCCGGTACAGCCGCTTCGCCGTTTGGTGGTGCGCTCCGATTGTACACGAATACACGTGTAGCAGGGAGAGAGAGAGAGAGAGACAGCACACATTTAAATCTTCAGATATATTTTTATTCTCATGTTATTTTGAAGTGGCCTACTGCCCACATGTTCACACCCATGTCTGTGCGCCCAGCAGCTCTTTAATTGGCTATACTGGCAAGGCGATGCGGCAAGTGGCAATGCATCATCCAATTAAACGGTGTCATTGAAAAATTTCTTGTGAGACCCACCTTCATTTGTTTCACTTTTTGTTTTTTTTGTCTTTGGTGCTAAAACTGGAGTTCTACCAGAACTAGAAAGTTGAACTCCAGCAAACCAACAGCAGACAAAGAAGCCCCCCTCATCAGTGGCCTAATTAATACTGGTGTTCATCAGTCAAAGGGGGACACCTGCAGGGAGGGGCAATATTCTCTTACTCTGCCTTCAGCTCAGGTTAACCTCACCCAATATATGGTTTCCTAGTAGCAGACCTGCGATGGCTGAAAAATATCAAACACCTGACAATATGAAATCCATTAAATAGCTCCTGTCATGAAAACTATCAATATGACACACGTTTTGAGTTTTGTTAGATGTCATTCATCTCTTGTATGAGTGTAGTTTGTGGTATTGCTCTGTTTGTGTCGTGTTTTTTTTTTCTCATGACACTCCCATATGGAGTGAAAGGAAAACATATAGATGTACATATACAGTGCCTACTGGACCATGCTTTCTAGACACCAAACCAGACACCAAGACAGAGAAACAAAAGTACAAGTGCGCCATCTGTTGGACCGTTTTTGTACTACACGATCACGCAGGCAGTCCTATTTCTTGAAAGGAATGAGAGCCTATTGTAGTACTGCTCTTGGATTGATGGCCCTTTTGCACCTGTCCTGCTGATTAGGTCAACTCAAAGCATTTTTGTTTGAGTCTTCATAAGATCAAGACAGAACGTCCACCGTTTTGCAGAATGCACATTTAAAGAACAAATACAACATTTCCAAGATAGTGTATTTTCACTGGAGGGTGGGGGGTTGCTTAAAGCAAAACAGAACAGTTTTTTTGGTTTTGATGTTCTTGTTAGATCATTAGGAGATAAAGCATGTTTAAGTTAAATATCTTACATTAGTTGTGATAGATAGATAGATAGATACATAGATAGATAGATAGATAGATAGATAGATAGATAGAGGATTAAATTATTTTTGTAAAACTTCCTTATTTAGCATAAGTGACTTACTTTTCAGGATAGTTAAAGTAAATGGACTTTTAACAGCAATAACCTCAACCTTTCCCTGGCGCTGCTTATGAGAGCTGTACAACAATAGTGAGGAATTTGGAATGTCCCTCTTAAGAAAACTGCTTCAGAATCAACATGTCTTGATTGAACATGTGTCATGCTAGACCATTTCAGCTGTGTTGAGGTCAAAACTCTGACTTGGTCATTTTAAAACACAAATTTTTCATCCTTTTCAGTCATTCCACTGTTGATTTAAATGTGTGTATAGGGTAAACATCACGTCATGGATTACTGCCTGACATTCTCCTGCAAAATGTGTTGATTCAGTTTCAAGGTTTCTTCAGTTACTGCAAGGTGGCCCCTGGCTAGTTAAGCAGCCCCAAACCCTGACACTGCCTCCACTATGCTCACAGCTAGAATAAAGCTTTGGTTTGCAGTTTTTTAATTAAAATATCATGTTGTGAATCCAGGTGACATTTTCATGGAAATGTTGTGGAACATCCAGATGATGTTGTGCAAGTATGAGTTTTCTGGTAAGTTGTTTATTTGGTGTATTTTTTCATAATGGACACATAAAAAAAATTTAGAAAGCTGAAGAGGTTTCTGCAGGTGCTTTTTTGCTACCCTTGTGCTCATTTCAGTTCTTATAAGATTGCACATTGTGTTCCTGGTGTGATTTGCAGGATGCCCAATTACAAGCCTAAAATTTACTGAAGTTTTCTCCATTTGTAGACAGTTTGTCTTATTATGGATTGATTTTGAGTAATACTTTTCCATCAGTTCTAACCAGCATCATCTATCCCTGCCATGCTTCTTCTGATCCTGTTAAACTCATAGCAGTTAAGTCATGGTTCACATGAAACAATCTTTCTTCAGAAGGACAAGCTTTTATTTAACGCCAAGGACAGCCCAGACTTTTAATCAAACTTCATTAACTGGAACATCTAATTCCAAGTAGCCTATAGAGATGTAAGCCATTCTTCCAGCTCACACTGTGAGTAAATTACTGTATCACAAGTTGAGAAGTTTGAAGATAAAGTCAGAGAAGCAAGACTGAGATGGTTTGGACAAAGAATGTTGAGGATGGAGCTGCCAGGCAGGAGGAGAAGAGGAAAACCACAGAGAAGATTCATGGATGTAGTGAAGGAGGACATGCAGAGGGTTGGAGTGAGGGAAAAGGATGCAAGTTATAGGGTGAGATGGAGGCAGATGATCCACTGTGGCGACTCCTAATGGGACCAGCCAAAAGAAGAAGAAGAACAAGAAGAACAAGAAGCTCTATAAAGACATGAAAAATGTTTTTGCTATTTTAGTCTGATTATGTTAACATAAAAATACACCAATTTAACAATGAAGTAATTTAATTAGCAGTTCATTCCAACACTGCTACTCTAACAATATCTAGAAAACATTTTTTGAAAGTGTGGCAAAAGAACACTTCTCAAAATTAAGCTATAAGGGCACTTGATATTATATCAACATCTACTAAAACTGAATTTATGTTTAAAGCATATTAAAGCACAGTAACAAACTAATAAAACACCTTACAGGAGTAGTACACTATGTCAATACACTGAATCTAATATTTAGAATCAATGCTTATTAGTACACTTATTCATTTTTGTTGCAGTTATATTTAGCACACTAAAGTTTACTTATCTGATGTACAGTTGTTCTTGCTGATATCAGTTTTTTAAATTTTAGTACAATGAAGATAATTGTGGTCACAAAAGAGATATTTGTGACCACAATTTATGAGAAATCAGTCCCAAACTCTTCATGATTAAGTATGTTGTGCCTGATTGATATTGGAGTGTCAGTGGGAAAAACATACGATATTTTACATTTGCTATTAGTAGGCAATACATGGTCTGTAGTTTAAGATAACTTAACAGGTACACAATGTAGCTAAAGAGTCCTTCAAAGCGCATGCTGTAGACCAGAGGTGTCAAACATACAGCCTGCCAGCCAGATTTATCCCACCAAAAGGCCCAGTGTGGCCCACTGAAAAAATAGTTGATATACTGGGCAAAGGATTTTGAAGAGCCAGGCAGGAGGAAAAGAAGACTACAGAGAAGGTTCATGGATGTAGTGAAGGAGGATATGAAGAGGGCTGGTGTGACAGAAGAGGATGCAAGGGATAGGGTGGGATGGAGGCAGATCTGCTGTGGTGAACCCGAGAAGAAAAAAAGAACTGTATTTTCATCAGTTTTACAGTCTTCTTACTGAAAAAGACACCACCTGTCATATTACACTAAAGTAAGTATAGTACTGTGTAAAAGTCTTGAGCCACCCTTTGTTTCTTTATGTTGTGCTTCCAAGGAGCCAGACTTTCTTGTACTTTTTAAGTGGTCTTGAGCAATAGTTCTCCAGGCTTTGTGAAGGTCTTTCAAAGTTTTTCTTTGGACATTGGTTGCTTTTTCACTCATTTTCAGCGCACTTCTTGTACCCGACCATTTTCAGGGGAATGTCTGTTTCCTTTGTTAAGCCACTTAACACTCAAGCATAAAAAGGCACCTAACACAAGTGTTGTTTACACATAACAATTTAGCAGAGGGCCAGTTTTAAATTGTAACTGTAAAGTGCCAAATTTGCCACTTTTTCATATGAATTTATGGCTATTATCTAAAATATTCTTAGTTTTTTCTGTGAAATGTACCCTTACCCCACCCATTTTTTTTTAACTTTCAGTGGCCCTGAAGTGTCTCCTCTAGTGTGGCGATTTACACATTTGCCTTACAAGCGAATGGTCCCTGGTTCGATTCCTGATGGGAACACAAGCCCCTCTTAGCATGGAGGGTTTCGTCAGGAAAGGCATCCGGCGTAAAACCTCTGCCAAATGACCCCTTGGGGAGAATACAAAGGAGTACACCGCGTCCTTTTTGCTCCGTCCCTGTATTTTCAGTCCATTCAGCAGTCTGCCCCCCCAGTGGACAAAACCTGAAATAACAGCACTGAATCCCATCATGCTTTGCCGTGCCCGCCGACCCGAACACCACCACTGCGAGGCTAACAGGCGTTAGCTACCGGGAGCGGACATGTTGTACCGACCCTTTCGTGAATAAACGTCGCCGTTAGCCGGGAATCAGGAGTGCAGGGGGAGGCTCGGAGCGTCTGGCAATCATGGATGCCGTCAACGCCTTCAACCATGAGGTAAGCCGAATTCAGCGCTCGCTGAGACCCTGAACTCTCCTGGTGTGGTGCTGCTGGTCGTGGAGCTACCCGAGCAGGTCGAAGCAGCGGGCCTGCTCGGCGAGTTACCTGGACGTCTTAGCTGCTTTAAGTGCAGCTCTTGTTGTTTTACACCTGGAGTAAATGAGTGTCGCTGTAACGAACGACAGGATTTTCGGCCACTTTAGGAAGTCAGCACGTTGCTATCCAGGCAACGCCGTTTCCAGAGGCTGCCGTTTTGTTAGCCTGTGGGAGTAAGTTGTAGTTACCAGCACTGAGGCTGATAACAATACAACTGGGGACGCATGAGTAAACCTACAAAGCGATGCAACAATGTTTTATTTTAACGTCTGACTGCGTACTTACAGACTAACTAATCACTACGGCTCCTTTCTTATTAAAAGCCTGTGTTTGGTAGGAAGACGCCAGGCCAAGTTACTGCAAGGCCTGACCCATGGCGGCTGATCCTGTTAGGAGTCCAGTCAAAACACTGGTCAGAGCATGTTGTGGCGTTTGTGGTTGATTCACCGCTGAGATTAGGCGGCAAGCAGAAACTTCTAATTGTATAAAACTAGTCAGTCCTCATAGTTTATTGCAGCAAATTTTAACCCTGTGGCTGCAAGCAGTTCCTGACGATTCTTGGGTTTCAAGAGCAGTTTCTGTGAAAGTGGTTGTTAATGAATGCAAATCACTCTCAGACGCGTTATACATACATAGTGAGTGCATACATCACCTTATTGTCATAAAAGTGCAAACGGTGCACGTGTAAAGATTTGTAAATAAGTTTCTCTCCGAATTTTAAGAATCTTGTTTTTCATAGAGTGAGCCTTTAGGTAGTTTTGCATGTAAAAAACACATTGTAACAAGGCTGTATTTATGTAGCTGGTGTGATTTATGTTGAATACATTCAGAAAGACAGATTGCACCTCCTTGGACCTGAGGGTGAATTGAAATTCTGTTTTCATTGGAATTACAGCAGGGAAATGCAAGAAGTAATATTTGACATAGAATATTTTTATTTATGATTTTGACTGCTAATGATTATTAAAAAAAAACATGGAAAAATAGTAATGCTCCAACGTATCCATTTATTTTAGCTATGCACATTTTGGTCTTACTGCAGATCAGTTGATAGACGTAATACCTATGCATATCCTGATTGTGACCCCAGTCACTCCTGCCCATTCTAATGTATGGCTCCTCACACTAAAATCTGGACTTACGCCATAGATCTGCACAGATGTGGTTCTGTACTTTTCTCACTGATATATTCTCATGATACTTATGTATGCTGAACAGAGTGCCCCCTGGGGATTAATAAAGTATTCTGATTCTGATGATTCTGAAAAGTTTATTGTAAAAAAAAAAAAAAAAATCAATGACTACATCTCAATCAGCCTTTATAAAGTAAGTACCTTCAGCAGCCCCCTTGTATTTCCCCACGCGGTCACGACAGTGAATGAATCTACATAGGTAATTCGACCAAGATTTTTACACTGAATGCCCTTCCTGATGCAGCCCTCTTGTTGAGGAAAGGGCTTTGTCTCCACCTGGGCAATATATCCCTGGCCAATCAGCCTATTTAAACTGTGATATTTATAGCTTAGATAACTGCAGGTGTATATCTAGAGCTTGATGCAACCAAAACATGAATTAATAATAATCCTGTCTTGTAAATGTGTGATAGGAGACGGCATGAGGGTTTGGCGAACAATGGCAATGAAACAGAAGTGACTAGCATCAACCCTGAAACTCTTCTTGTGTCATGACTCTCCAGCTCATTAATCTTTTATCTTCTTTGTCTAGTTATTCTCGCTGATGGACTCCAAACCCCCAATATCTCGGGCAAAGATGATCTCCATCACCAAATCTGCCATCAAAGCTATGAAAGTAAGAAAGAGTTTGGCATTAGAAAGCTTCTTATTTATTTATTTACTTGTTTAATTTATTATGTTTTGAGCCTGTATTGAAATAACTACATACTCATCTACTTTTTACCTTTTCAGCTCTACAAACATGTGGTCCAGATTGTGGAAAAGTTTATCAAAAAGGTGAGCCTGGCTTAAGTTCAGTTGTAAAACTGTGTATCCTCACCAAATACTAATAAACTCAAATCTGTTTTCTCCTTCTTCTTCCTCCAGTGTAAGCCTGAGTATAAGGTGGCAGGCTTGTACGTGGTGGATTCAATTGTTAGGCAGTCCAGACACCAGTTTGGACCAGACAAGGATGTGTTTGGCCCAAGGTTCACCAAAAACATTACAGGAACATTTGAGAACCTCTGCCTTTGCCCCATAGAAGACAGGGTAAGTGAAGAGAGAGCTGGTCAAAATATACTTGCAATGCAAATCAGCTTGAATATTGTAGACTTACTTCCTACCTTTTGGTGTTTTCTACAGGTTTAGATTCTATTTGTGGTAGGTGGTAGGACGTGTATGTGTAGGAGAAACACTTTGCTAAATGAATTATTAAATAACAAAGTGCTTTGTGACATTCAAATAGTAGACTCATATTCCTCTTCACTGAGTCTCTTGTCCTAACTTCACCGTCGTGGACTGCATTTAGCACAGGTGGTCCCTGTTCTGTTTTGCAACCTCAGTGAGATTGGCGTAGTCGCACATGTATCAGTTCTCTCCATGCTGCAGATTGTGGTTTGAGTAGTGCTCAGTGGATCTCCAGAGCAGAACAGAGACTGCTTTTCCTAGCTGCAGTCCAAGATATTGGAGCTGGAATTGGCCTGGGAGACAACTAAATGGTAGCACCGTGGCTCAGGAGTGGGTTGTCCTCCAGTGTAAAAGTCAGAACTTCAAGCCTTGGCTCCTCCTATCCATATGTTGAAGTCTTCTTGGGCAAGATACTGAATCACAAATTGCCCCAGATGGTGTTTGATTATTAGAAAGCACTCTAAGAATGTGGCTTGTAGAAAAAAAGCACTCTGGTACTCAGAGTGGAAAAGGGTTATTTAAGTACCAGTCCAGTTCATGATTGCAGGGACCATGAAAACAGTGACTTAGTTAGAAAGCCAGCCATTTGGAAATAAAGATTCAACTAGCTGGTCAGTGGTGACTGAACTTTAAAAATAAGAGCAAGGTACTACTCAGTGTAATCAGTCTTGTAGAGGGATGGAAAACTAAAAAATAGATATTACCATGAGTTGTTAGTTGTACTTAGGAAGGTGTTACTTTACCCACCCAAATCAAGTCTGTATATGAGGAAACTGCCTTATTAGTAAATGTCTTGTCCTAAATTCATCTGCCTTATCTCTTTTCTTGTTAAATTATTTTCCTTTGTAGAGTAAGATTGTGCGGGTGTTGAACCTGTGGCAGAAGAACGGGGTATTCAAGATAGAAGTTATACAGCCTCTCTTGGATATGGCAGCTGGTTCTAGCAGTGGTGCTGCATCCTACGCAGGCACAGATGAGCCAGGTAATTTGTGTGATTGTACAGATGCTTTAATAATATTGATGTGCTAGGCATTTAAAAGTATATGTGTGTTCACTCTTTGTATCAGGTTCTCCCCCACCTCCAGCCAAAGAGTCAGTTACAGTGGTAACGGCAAACTCCACCATGACATCTGCTACTCAGCTGCATAACTCTGATGCCTTTGCTGCTGTGGCACAGCTCTTCCAGTCCTCACAGGGTCAGCAGGTGTGTTCCTACTAATGCAGGCTGGCATGAGCTTCTTGCCTTTCATTTTCCTGTATTGTTGTCATTTCTTAAACAGCTTACATCTTCATAACTAACTCTTTCTTCACACACTGTTTTTGGCATTTAGCTCCAACAGATGCTACAGAACTTTCAGCAGCAGCCAGTGAAGCCTGAGACCAACACTCAGCCTCCACTCCATACTATTCAAACACAGGCCCCAAATGTCTCCTCTGGTCTGGGCATGGTTGTGCCACAACCTCCCTTGCCTGCTCAGCCTGCCCAGCAGAAAACAGCCTTTGACAAGGTAACAATCTATTTTTGTATTTGTATGTATTTTTAAACAAAAAAGGGGACTAGACATTTGTTTAGACATCTTATAGGACTAAGAAAGAAAGCTAAGGGTATAGAAGCTTTGCTTTTTTCAAAATGTCGTCATTTGTGTGTTCTCAAATTCACTTGTTGTCTCTCAGAAATTGCTGGATCGTTTTGATTATGATGATGAACCAGAGGTCGGGGAAGAAACAAAGAAGGATGAAGTCTCCTCTCAGCCCCCCTTGTAAGCTACTTGGTTTAATATATAGACAATGTTTCTGCAGTGCCCAGAAGTTGGAAGCTTTTAGTGATTTTTTTTTTTTTCTTATATTTTTTAATGAAGTAAAAGCTGTGGAGCTGATGTGGTTTTTTTTTTTTTTTTCCAAGTATTCAGGG
>VUQH01015210.1:3885-17034 GCA_015106775.1 Etroplus canarensis
TGTCATCTCCTTTAATGGTGTGACCAGTGACTGAGGAAACTATAGCCAACTTCTTTTCTGAGTGCAAAAACCTCATAAAACCACTTCCTGCTCAGCTGTCTCTTACAGACAGATAAATGCAACCCTCAAGAACACACCATCTTTTCTCTTTTCTCTTTTAATCAACAGAGCTACATCATGACAGCTGATGGAAAACAGCTTCTGGGTTTGGTCTTGGCCTTCATTGCCTTTCTAGGAAGCATCATTATCTGTGCTCTCCCCGCATGGAGAGTCACAGCCTTCACTGGTACCAACATCGTCACTTCTCAGGTCATCTGGGAGGGTATATGGATGAACTGTGTGTTGCCAAGTATAGGCCAGATGCAGTGCAAAGTCTACGATCCTCTGCTGGTGTTACCTCAAGACCTGCAGGCTGCTAGAGTGCTTGTTATCATCTCCATCATCTTTGGGGTCTTTGGGATTCTGCTTGGTGTGGTTGGGGGCAACTGCACCAACTTTGTTAGACAAAAGGCAAAAGTGCAAAGTGGCTGTAGCTTCTGGAGTTGTCTTCATCATTGCAGCTGTCTTGATACTTGTACCTGTCCGTTGGACCACCAACACCATCATTTGTGATTCCCGTGACACTCACATTCAGAAGAGGGCCCTTGGAGCTGCGCTGTACATTGGCTGGGGCTCTGCTGGGCTCTGTTAACTGGAGGAGGCCTCATCTGTAACTCCTGTCTCCCCAAAGATTAGACTAACAGTGAGGTTAAGTAATCCAAACACAGTACTCTGTGTAAGTAAGGCCTTACTTATCTAGTTTAATGCCTACGTTTACATATTGAACAGTCTAGTGGAACATGAAAAGGATTTTCTGAAGGTTTCATCTTTGTCACTTAAACGTAAAGAATAACAGTCTGAAATATTTTCAAATTAGGCAGAAATGTTTGCTGTATGAGTGTGTAATTTAAGTTTTTCTTTTTTCATGCAAATATACCATCGGAACACATACGGTATTTTGAATCCCATTTGTGAATAGATTTGTGTATATTTAACACCATTATTTACATTAACAAAAACAAAACACCTCTACACTTTGTATTTCTAAGATTAGAAAAGATTTGATAAAAACAATGCATGCACTAGATTTTATTACATGTGCTGTATCAGCTCAGGTACACCATAGGTCAGTTGTGACACAACCAATGTGTCCTTTCCTACATCAACACATTTGATCACATTGATCACATCACACTGACAACAAACTGGACTTTACTAAACACACAGAAGCCATCTACAAGAAAGGCCAGAGCCATCTCTACTTTTTGAGACCACTCAGGTCCTTCAATATCTGCAGGATGATGCTCAGGATGTTTTATGAGTCTATGGTTGTCAGTGCCATCCTTTATGCTGTTGTGAGTTGGACTCAAACCAGTGACCTTTTACATGTAAGGCAAATGTGGTAACCCTACACTACAGTGGACACGGCTCTAATTCAAGAAGAAACACTCAATAACCAAGAATTCAAACTTTTAAAACAGCAATAAAGCAATCGAAACTGACACCATAAACCAAAAACAAAGACACACAAATATCATAGTTTAAATACCAAAACTGTGCTTAAAAAGTACTTTCAATGGTCATATGGGGTAGGTGGCTGGTCACAAGTTATAAGTCCTATGTTAAAAGTCACTTTTTTAATGTGCATTTTGATTTGTTGACCTAGTAGTGAGTAGTCCTTTCTGAAATTCCATTTGTGTTTATGGCAAGTAAATACGTCCACACCAAAAAAAGACATCACAATTACAGACATTACATACATTAACAAAAAAGCAACAGAAACAAGGTCACTAAGAATCAAAGCACAACAATGTACGAGTAGCACACTCCATATTGAGTTTGGTTAACTGAGTTACAGTCAAAAAATTTGCTAGAAGATATAAAAGATTAAAAAAATATGCAAGCAAACAAGCATATCTGACAGGCCACATGTACCCATTACCACACTTGAGTACCGGAATATCATTTACCTTTGCAAGTATGTGTTTACACACTGTAAAGTGCTTTGTAGATCCATGCTGATTTTAAAAAGATGTGTTACACAAGAGGAGAATACGTCCCATTACAATTTTACTGACTCACCACGGAGAAGAGATTCATTCCACATAAAATCTGTTAAATTTGAAAAAAGATTCCCTTTTGACCTCATCAGGATCAGAGCTGTTTAAATAAAACAACAAAAAACTCTTACCTGAATTTTATTCCTTTAAACTTTTTGAAATCATATATTAGCACACTTTGAATATAGATTTTTGTAATCATAACTAAATTATATCATGGGTAGAATACAGTAGTCCATATACCACCTGACCCTCTCTCCCTACAATGCTGAAACAAGTAGTCTTCCCAAACTCAGCCAGCTCTGATAAATACAATACTTAATGAATAAATGAATGACACAATCAGAAGTGGGTTTAGCAAGCGACATAAGAAAACAGAAAAAAGAGGGATGCTCAACTTTTTAAAAACTTTTTTCTTTACTTGTTCTACCAAATCAGGATGAAAATATTGCCGTTAACTTTTAAGATGTTGATACAATGTTCAGCAAGTTAAGATGCAAGTTAATCCAGAGGTTAGCTGTAGCAGCTGCTCACAAATGCAGTGGGGTTTTGATGTGAAACTTTGGTTAAATCTAAATGAACAAGCCAGGCTGCCCTCATCCATGGATGGCCTTTTGCAAGTATGCAGTGAGGTAATACACTCCCTCTGAGCTGTTGTCTCCATAATGGTAAAGAAATTTCATAATTCTGAAACTTGTATGTGATTGCGAGAAAAGCTTTCTGACATTTTCTTGTAAAGCAGTTATTAATACAACAATCATCCAGGTGTTGGAGCATGAAAAAGTGCAACGGATTGAAGGACGTAAGTGGGCTTAGCAAGAGGAACTAAAGTAGAAAAAAGAGGAGCTCATCAGGGAGACAGATTGAGCCATAAGCTATATTTGCAAATCTTAAACCATGATTATAGTAGCGGATGAGTTTGACAGAGAGGGAACCATGGCTAGAAGATGAACCTGGTATCAAATTGTATGTAAAAATAGGACCTTTCCTATTCTATAAATTGATTTGACCACGAAGAGGTAAACAAGTTTGTGTGTGTGTGTGTGTGTGTGTGTGTGCATGTGAAGACATTTATGTTAAGTTGCATTGTGATGGTTTACTTTATTCCTGTATGCTTTGTCTTTCTTAAGAAAGAACAAAGCCTCATCAACAAAACACATGCCCAGAAGTCTGTAACTTAATGATCCTCACATGCTGAAGCCATGCAAAATTCCTTCACGCTTTTAAAAATTTCCAAATCAACTTGATTTTGTATTATTTTTGCTAGCATTTTTTCACCCACAGAACTTCCTGCAAGCAAGCACAGGAGATAGTCATATTACATTTTCAGAGTGGAAAAACACATTTAAGCAACCAAATCATTTTCACCCCCACACCGAGAGTCACAATCTGAAGCCAAATTCTTATTCAGACAAAATTTACCATCAATATCATGATATATAACACAAACAAGCGCTGGAATGTTTTATGTGTTTTCTTATAATTTACTGAAGTAAACTTCAAAAAGTGCATTCTGGGCCAACTTTTACCAATTATATGGGATAGCTGAATGGTCAAATCAATTTATAGAATAGGAAAGGTCCTATTTTTACATACAATTTGATACCAGGTTCATCTTCTAGCCATGGTTCCCTCTCTGTCAAACTCATCTGCTACTATAATCATGGTTTAAGATTTGCAAATATAGCTTATGGCTGAGAAATGGAAATACAGCATTAGTATTTATATGTTAAACATATTTTTATTCAGTGTGGACATATCACATTAATGAAGCAAATTCAGGTCCTTAAGGTTTTCAAAATCCTTGCAATTTCAGCACCCAGAAGGGCCTAGATCACAGAGGATAATTGGATGATCTAAATAAGAGCCAACAGATGAGGGAACTGCACTAAACACAAGTTTTAATTTATTTTGATCTTCCCCTTTAAAGTTTGGTAAAGAAAGTAAAAAAGACATGTCATCTTATGCAAAAACAAAATGGTCACAAGCAAAACAGGCAATGAAACACCACATTGCTAAGAGAGAATCCAATGATGAGAATGAGCCTGGCATCATTTATATACCTGCATGTTAATCCATTAGCTGCAAGTATCAACTGGCAATAGTGTTAGTCTAAAAGTCACACATTTTGGGCATCTCTACAATAGAATGTGCTGTGAATAAATCACACATCTTTCAGTGATACTGAACAAATTTAGACTAATCTTTAATTGATAGTGAAACAGCTTACTTAGTGACTCAGGTTGTATTTTGTCACAAAGTTTAGGATAAATACAGAGTTGGAACAGAAGTTAAGATTGCTATAGAGCAGTGTTTTTTTAGCATACTTATTATGATCCAATGAAATACTGCAATATTTCAAAATATTGAATTTCTCAATTTTTTTTTACAACCATACAAATTGTTTTGTTCACTGATTTTTGATATTTGTTAACTGATATATTTCTGATGTTTGACTTTGCATGTGCCTCTGAAACACTTGTTTCCTTCAGGAACCAGATTCAGCTAAGAGACAACATGAGAAAACCTGTCATCTCCTTTAACAGCGTGACTAGAGAGTGAAGAGGCCACAGTCAATATCTCCTGTTATATAAAACCACTTCCTGCTCAGTTTTTTGTGGCAGGTTAATTACTGCAGCTCTCAAGAAAACTCCATCTTTCCTCTTTGAAGACACTGACAGAGCTTCATCATGAAAGCTGCTGGAAGACAGCTTCTGGGTTTGGTCTTGGCTATCATCGGCTTCCTGGGGAGCATCATCATCTGTGCTCTCCCCTACTGGAAATATAGCTATCCCTGGCCAGACAGGTGGGAAACAGAGACAATCTTGCAGGGTTTGTGGAGGTTCTGTTCCGGATACTATCTGCGGCAGTGCCAAGTCTACAATTCTTTGCTGGATTTACCTCATAACCTGCAGGCTGCCAGAGTGCTTGTAACCATCTCGATCATTGTCGGAGTCTTTGGGATCATGTTTGGTGTGGTCTGTGACAACTGCACTAGTTCTGTGCCGGACAAAAGGCAAAAGAGCAGAGAGGCTATATTTTCTGGAGTTTTCTTCATCATTGCAGGCATCTGTGTGTTCATACCAGTCTGCTGGACCACCATCACCACCACTCTCGATTTCTACAAATCTCTTCGGATGGAAATCTCGATCTACATTGGCTGGTGCTCTGCTGGACTGCTACTGCTGGGAGGAGGCCTCCTCTGCAGCTCCTGTCCCTTCAGGAATGAGACTATCTATAAGGTTGAGTACTCCAACCCTCGCTCTGTGTAAGTAATGCCTTAGTAAAACTCAGTACTGCCCACGTTTAGCCAT
This sequence comes from Etroplus canarensis, assembly GCA_015106775.1. Taxonomy (NCBI): domain Eukaryota; kingdom Metazoa; phylum Chordata; class Actinopteri; order Cichliformes; family Cichlidae; genus Etroplus; species Etroplus canarensis. The sequence continues at coordinate 9,299 of VUQH01015210.1, forward strand.
GCAGTAGTCTTTAGATAAAAGCAAACAAAAACCAAAAACAAAGATTTTATGAAATTGACCCCCACTATTTGTCCCTTAAGGTTGCATAACAACAAAGTCTGTAACCTCAGTTTGTCTTTTTCTAATCAAAATATACTGTGAAAACACATGTGCAGTAATTTGAAACTATTCATGAATGTAGATTTGGTTGTCTTTTTACACCATTATAGTTACCTTTTTGTTTTTCTTTCATGTTTTTGTTCATGTGGTTTATTATACAAACAAAGGACACTCACCATTTAAAAAAAATATATATTCTGGCGTCTGTGAAAATCTAAACATGTCTATTCAAAACCTTTAAAAATCTAACCGTGTAGCCATTGCTTTAAGTTTTGGCAACATCTTTAGTCCTTCTTTACTGAACTGGTTCAATAATGATGATTGTGTAAATGATTTGCATTCACTGTTTGAATGGTTTTCTTTGGATTTTTTTCTTTATCTCTGATTGTCTGCCAATAAAATTTAAGTCATATTAAATAATATTTACAAGCAAATGAGACCACGTCTTTCTTTTGTTTTTGACTGATCATAGCAGTGTTTTTTTTGGTCAAAATGCTGAATAAACAGAGTCTGAATAAGTCTGTGTTTATGTAGTACTCTGTTTTTAAAAAACAAATGAACTTTTTATAGTTTTACACTAAAAAACAGGATGTCAGGAAGATGAAAATATTTTTTGACAAAGACAACACTGCCAAACTTGGCTCTTTGTGTTTCTAAGTTAGAGCGTCCTCCATAGTGTAACGGTTTTACATTTTCTTTGAACGCAAAAAGTCCCCAGTTTGTCAGCAAGGTTAGGGGTCTGAAACCTGTGCCTCCGAAGCCACATGTGGCTGTTTAGCCTATCTTCAGTGGCTCTCTGTGGCTCTGAAAAAAATCCTACATGAATGAGGGAATGAACATTTTTTAAACCCTCACTGCAGGGATTCTTAAGACACTCCCACTTTAAAAGTGTGTAGCCTACACACTTCAATTTTAAAAAGAAGTTTTATTATTTCATTAACAACATTTTTTTTTATCATAGTCTACATCTATTGCCTGGTACCTCATCCTCTTAATTTTGCTGAACCTTAATGGTGGTGGTTTGCATAGATTGTATACACATAGAAAGCTATTCTCAAGCCCCCCTAGCTGGACTCCAAAACCACAAAAAAGTCCTGGAAGAAAACAAAGAATCTAACAGTGCCTGGATCTGTTTGTATTCACTGCCATCACTGCTGGTTTCTCAGTATGCTCTATCTGTAGCTGGATGTTAGTGTAAATTAAAATGAGAATAGCCTATTTTTAACTTTTGAGAAATTGCCCCCTGGGGTTAATAAAGTATTCTAATTCTGATTTTTGTGACTATGCTATTATAATTTCAGTTAACACAAATTTACTTAGCAATGTACATCATGTAGCCATAAAATGAAGTTAAATAGTACAAGCAGGGTATTTACAGGACAGAGCCTCAAAACAGGGTAAAAACACAGGAGCTACTATGAGGGCATTACAAATAAGTAAAGTCCAGGGGCTCATCTACCCAAAATTTACAAAATATTCCGTTAATATAATCACAACAATTGGGCTTTTAACAGATTAAGAATGGTTTATTTGTTAAACAGTAAAGGTAAATACTCTAAATACCATAATATTTTGATGGGGAAATTTCCATACTGAAATTCAAATGAAAGAAGAGGCAGAAAAAGTATTTATTTGCTTAATTACTTTGAAAGTTCTTTTAGACACAACTTGTAATGACAAAGTATTACCACAGAAGATCAAAGCTTTTGCTATTTGTGCTGTGGTTATCTCTTGGTCACGCTATATATAGTTCAGCTTGCTTGCAGCTGTGAGGTCTTCAGTGCGTGTGTAGAGCTGACCCAGAAGCAGGACTGCTGGAGGCAGGTTCAATGAAAAGCGAGCTTTATTTCAAGCTGATAAATATGCAATACAGGCAGGAGCAAAACTGAACTAAACTGGGAGACAACTAAGGCTAGGGACTGACAGGAATGCTGAGGCATAGAAGCCTGAGCAGAATGCACTGGAACAGACTGACAAGACAAAACACACTAAGACCAGGAACCACAGAAGACTGACAACCAGACAAGGAGCAGAGGCAGACAGGGGAATAAATACGCACAGACTAATGACTAACGAGAGACAGGAGGGTGGGAAGCACAGGTGACAACAATCAGGAGCAGGAAGCAAAGCTGAACACAATACACCAGACTGGACAGATTTCAAAGTAAAACAGAAACAAAGACGGGACTGCAAAACACAACAGTGACTTGACAAGGACAAGAACAGAGACAGGGCAGGAGACAGAGAGGCCAAAAGTCAAAATAATAACAAAAAAGAGCACAAAAATAAACAGAACCCTGACAGCAGCACTCAATTTCTATGCTAAATATTCTGCACTGAAAAAACATTTTAGAGCTAACCCAGCATGTACATTCAAAGGCTGAATGATCCAATCTGGTCTTTGTAAAAACCCAATTTCCAGAAAAATGGAGATATTTTCTTAAAAGCAATAAAATCAAAAATCTGTGATGTTAATTCATGTGAACCTTCATTTAGCAGATAAAAACATTTTGTCACATTAAGCTGCAGATGATTCTGTTCACACCATGTGACCATCCAGGTGGGTTTGTGGATGAACTGTGTGATGCAGAGTACAGGCCAGATGCATGGTACAGTCTATCATTCTCATTTGAAATTATCTGAAGAACTGCAGGCTTCATTATATTTTACAGTTATTGACACATTTTCTGCTTTTCTTTTGTTTTTGTTGAAGCTGTTTATTACACCAACATAGGATACTCAGAGTAGCCTGTAGGTTTTTTCATTGTTCTATGACATCTGTGAAACAGACGGCTGCTCCTCCCTGAGCCTGGTTCTGTCGGAGCTCTCTTCTTGTTGAAAGGGTGTTTTTCCTTCCTACAGTTGCCAAGGGCTTGTTCATAGGGGATTGAATGATTGTTGGGGTTTTCTCTCTAATACTGTAAAGTCTTTACTTTAGAGTGTGAAGCACCTCAAGGTTTAGTTTTAGTTTTGTTGTGAACTCAGGCCATATAAATGAAATTGAATTGAACCAAATTTAATTAAACCTCAAATACAACACAAAACCCTATGATCATAAGAGTTAATTAATGTATCTTCTACTGCTCCCTTGCAGATTAAGCCACATTGATGATTTGGCAGAGGTTTTATGCCGGATGCCCTTCCTGACGCAATCCTCCACGGTGAGAGGGGCTTGTGTCCCCATCTGGAACTGAACCAGGGACCTTTCTCTTGTAAGATGAATGTGTAAGCCACTACATTACGGAGGCACTATAGGAGTTAATTAATGTCATTTTTTATTTACAGTTTAGAGTTTCAATTCAAGAAAAATATCATATCATTCAATCACACTGGTAGATTATTACAAATCAACCAATCTACACAAAATATCTAGTATCTTCTATATTAAAATGTGTCAAATTAGCTTTAAATCAGATCTCAATTTTAGTCACTTTTTACAATTCTGGTGCAATTTACAAAAGCAAAAGATATTGCAGATCTTTGAGCCTGATTCAAAGGGTTTCTTTGGTCTTGCATGAGTTTCTGTCAGTGTGTGTGGTTGAGAGTGGTATTTGGAGTGTGCATATTTCAAACAGGTTTTTCTGCAAAGTACATACTGTGTGTTTTTCAAACACCGTGTTTTCCTCATTGCTCCGCTCCAGTTTCATAAATACATTCAGCAGCAACACATTGTACAAATGCATCATATACGTACACATGCACACAGAGACCACTGACCCACATGAAGTATTTTTTTGACCAAATCATATTGCTTTTAATCAAATTAAACATTTCTTCTTAAGCATTGTGAATGAAAAAAGTGACAGTCAAACAGACCCTTGGGGCAGTGCACCTTACTATAACCTTAGTTATTACACATTTATTTTTGGTCTTATTTAATTTGTGTAGATTATATTCATATATGTTGCATATCAAGTTGTGCAATATTATTTTAAGAGTTTGCAGAACTGAGTTTATGAATTATTTCACCAGCAGTAAGGCACTTTATAATTTCATGCCTAACTTCTAAATTAAAATGTGTCAAATTAGCTTTAATCCAGATCTCAAACGCAAAAGATACTGCAGATCTCTGAGCATGATTCAAAGATTTGGTTTGGTGTTGCATGTGTTTCTGTCAGTGTGTGTGGTTAAAAGTGGTATGGAGATTTAGCACATTTCAAAAAGCTTTTTGCACAGTACATGCTGGGGGGTTTCACACACCATATTTTCCTCATTGCTCTCCAGTTTCATAAATACATTCTGCATCAACACATTATTCAAATGCATCATATATACACACACACACAGACCACTGACCTCACACAGTACATTTTCAAATTGCCTTTTGATCAAATCAAGCATTTCTTCTTAAGCATTGTGAATGAAAAAAAGTGACAGTCAAATAGACCCTTGTGACAGTGTTAAAGATGAAAAAACAAGTCTGCAATATGCAGTGCTATCCATCGAATACATACTGTCATGGAAAATGTACAATAATGTGTTTACTGTAACAGAATACATTTTTTCAGGTTTTGATTGTAGCTCCATTTTCATCATTTATGTCAACCTTCAATAAACCCTTTAGGAAATTGAACTGTATGGTAAATTTGTGTCTCTGAGTGTTTATTTTTATACTATAGTTTTAAAGCGTAGGCAAGGAAACAGAAGTCTGGCTGAGCTACTACTTGTATAAAATACACTGCTCAAAAGAATGAAAGGAACACTTTGAAAACATGAGATCTCAAAAAAAAATCATGTTGGATATCTGTACTGATAATGTGTTAAAAACAAAACACATAAAGTACCTTTTTAACCAAATCAAATTGCCTTTTGATCATATTAAGCATTTCTTCTTAAGCATTGTGAATGAAAAAAATGACAGTCAAACTGTCATGGGTTTGAGTTTTGCATATGGTTTTGCATGATGATGGTTTTGAGTGATGTTTAGTTATCTTTTCTTAAGTATTTCCTTGGTTTAGTTTTGGATATGTAGCTCTGTCACCCTGTCTGTGTTGTCCTGTCCTTCATCAAGTTTGTGCTCATGTCATGTTCTGTATGTATTTTGTTTCCTGTTTCACTTTGAAACCTGTTTCAGCTCGTGCATTGTGTTGAATTTTACTTCCTGCCCTTGATTGTTGCCACCTGTGTTACTCTCCATCCTGTCTCTCATTTGCTCGTTAGTCTGTGTGCATTCATGCTCTGTGTCTCTTCAGTTCTATGTTGTGTCCTCGATGTTATTTCCTGATGTTTTTCCCTGCAGTGAGAGTTTCATTCCAGTCTGTTCCCTGTAAGGAGTTATGCTGTTGGACTTAATCTTCTGGTGAGCTGGCCAAATAAAACCTTCTTAATTATCCACTCTGTCTCTGTGCGTGCATTTTGGGTCCACATCCCTGCACTCTCTCCTGTGAAGCTTGACACAAAGAGACCCTTGTGATGGTGTTAAAGATGAAAAACAAGTCTGCAGTACGCAGTGCTGTCCATCGAATACATACCGTCATGGAAAATGTACAACAATGTGTTTACTGTAACAGAATACATTTTTCAGGTTTTGATTGTAGCTCCATTTACATAATTTATGTCAACCTTCAATTAACCCTTTAGGAAATTGAACTGTATGGTAAATTGTATCTCAATCTTTATTTTTATATTATAGTTTTAAAGTGTAGGAAGGGAAAAAGAAGTCTGCCTGAGCTACTACTTGTATAAAATACACTGCTCAAAAAATGAATGGAATGTTTTGAAAACAAGAGATCTCAAAAAATCATGTTGGATATCTATACTGATAATGTGTTAAAAACAAAGGAATGCAACATTATTTGATGAAAATGATCAATCCACAGAGGGCTGAGCTGTCCCTCTGAAGTACTCATTTCTAATCCTACCCATCCTGGTCACTTCCAGTGAAAATCTCAACATCTTCAATTCTGCCACCTCCAGCTCCACCTCCTGTCTTTTTGTCAGTGCCACCATCTCCAAGCCATACATCATAGCAGGTCTCACTACCATCTTGTAAACCTTCCCTTTCATTCTTGCTGCTATATTTCTGTCACAAAGCACCCTGGTACTCAACTCCACCCACTGTTTGCTGTGTCCGTTGCTTTGGGGCAGCTGTGACTCAGAAGGTAAAGTGGATCGTCCTCCAGTACGAAGGTTGGCAGTTCAATCCCTGGCTTTTCCAGTCTATGTGCCAAAGTGTCCTTGGGTAAGACACAAGACCCAGTGCATCCATTTGTGTCTGAATGTGTGCATGATAGTTAACTGTGCTTAAAGGCATAAAATAACAGCACTGTATGAATGTGTGTGTGCATGGGTGAATGAGGATTTTAGTAAAAAGTGCTTTGAGTGCTCAGAGGAGAATAGCGCTATATAAGCACCAGTCTATTTGGGTGGTTGACCCTGGGTTTTTAAACTCATCCACCTTCACTATTCCACCTTCCTCACTCTCATTCACACATATGTATTCTGCCTTACTTCTACTCTTCATTCCTCTTCTCTCCAGTGCATACTTCCACCTCTCTAGGCTCTCCACCAAGTGCTTCCTCCTCTCACTACAGATCATGATGTTATCTGTGAACATTTTAGTCCAGAGACTCCTGCTTCACCGCATCCTTCAACCTGTCCATCAGCATTAAACAAAACAAGAAGTGGCTCAGAGCTTATCCCTGATGCAAATACTTTCTGAATTCAAGGCCCTGTATTTTTTTTCCAGCATCTTGACTTCTTAAGAACAGGAGATAACCAAGTGAAATTTTCAGAGATGAAAAACACATTTAAATTACTGGTCTGTAGCAACCCTATGTGTCACAATTTAAAGCCAAAATCTAATTTTTCTTGAGCACAGTTTTTCATGCACAGCTTAAAATGTAAGTATTAGTGATGTGTCAGCCGCAAATGAGCCGGTACAAAGAGCAAAGAGCTGGCTCTATGAAGTGAATGATGGGAGCCGTCTTCCAACAGCAACTTCTTATTGTTGCTGTTGTTGTTTTAAAAGTAATGTGAGGAAGAATGATATAACAACCTCTACACTGAGTGTTAAATGCATTCACTAACTAAATAGCATGTGTATACTGTGAAACCAATCAAGTGAGGGTAGACATGGATCATACCACAAAGCAGAGCAGAGGGCAGGGGTGCATAGAGACACCTAAAAGTGTTGGATGCTGCTGTTTAGCACATTGCAACACATTACTTATTTTACTTTACTTACCTGTTTATTTATTTGTCATTATTGTTACTGTACATGGGTAATTTTAGTTTTTTATTAAAAAAGCACATTTACTTGAGTCCTCTATTTAATGTGCCTGTTTTCAATACTTTTTTCTGTGCAAAGTTTGGAGTCAGCTGTTTTTTTACTGTTATTAATACAATTATTAATACAATTAATAAAGAAAGCCCTATTCTATTGTTAGGGGTGTGTGAAAAACTGAAAATGTCAAAAGCAGTCCTAATGCTATCTAATGTTTTTACAGGTGTTTGTTTGCATTGTCTGTCTGCAACGAGCAAGTCAGAGCATTCACTGGGATGGGTAGATTTAAGTTGGTAAACACAATAAAAACAATTAGCTTCAGCAACTTAATATTAGAGGCTGTAATTTTTACTTTTAAATCCTTCAGTACAAAAGATGTAGCAAATCATTTAAGCACTATATGTGTACAACT
>VUQH01015213.1:3020-13738 GCA_015106775.1 Etroplus canarensis
CAAGAGGTTCTAAGTCAACAACCACTTTGGTCGAAGCAGGACCACCTCACCACCCTGTGACATTGTTTCTAAGTGTCCAAACTCAAGATGCAGTTACACTGAAAATGGATTCTGCAGTGTTAAAGGTATAGTCAATAATAGGGAAGTGGCAAGGCTCTTTGCTCATCAAACAAACAGAAGTGAAGTCCTTAAAGTTGGGTTCACAGTGTAACTACCACTTGATGTTGATTCAGGGTCCTTGAGTCCTTCCCCTGCCACTTCAAGTCCTTGGAATACATACACTATGCTTTACAAAGCACTTCAAGATGCTATTCTTTCTTGTAGTGTGGCTTAACTGTAGTCAGTCCACTTCCCTGTGTGCAGTCACCATGGAAGTAGATGCCCGATATTCCTGAGGGTATCAGCTGACAAGGTCACATAGCTGATTGATGTTAGCCTCCAGCATCCTTCCCTGTGTACAGATTCAACACCAATCTCCATTTCGGAGGTGCTAGAGAAGCGAGTGCCCATAGGGACGAAAGGTTCCACTAACATCCCCTGTGGATTTCCCGGTCAGTCTTTGCCATAAAGGTGACAATATCTACTGTATCCATTTATTTGTAACTCCCGGGTGCAACATAAATCTGTGCCCCTTCCTACAAAACAACACAAAAAAGTTTAGCAAGTGTATGTTCACAGCACTTTTCCTCAAACTGGGTACTAACATACATCCATGCTGTTATGCTATTATCAAAATTATCAAGTTGGCTTTAATACTGTCATGGTCATGCAGCACAAAATGGCCTTTCTCTCTTTACCCATGCTCCACTCCTTCTCTATTTAATGTCAGTAGAAAGAATAACAGATCTGTGATGCAGTAATCCCTTGAATTGTTAAAAAAGACAGTCTTCTGGATGAATTTTCTGTCTATGGACACTCAATCTTAAACTTCATCTGTGGCAGATTTTAATCTACAACATGACAAATGGATTACACAGCTGGCTAGTAAGAACATCTACAATATTTGCACAAACATCCAATCTGTCTTCTTATATTTTTTTCCACCGCAGCCAACTTTGAGGCAAATGCAATTAATAGATACATATGTTATTTAAAACCGCCAATTAGGGATGGAAATGATTAATCAGTCATCAGTTAAAAACTTTGAGGATTAAAAAAAAAAAAATGAAATATACAACCTGCCCTGCAGGAGACTAGGCACATGCATTAAACTGCCAGGGCTGCACCAATGAAGCAACACAAACACTACATAAATTACACCGAGTGGTTGTCTGGCAGCTGTCTGGTTTAACTGGCTTTCCAGAGATTCATGCTAATTTAAAGTACCAGCTTCAACAGATGAGCTGTGAGCTGAGAGGGAGTAACACTGCAGATACATAACAGTGCTAATGATGTGGACAAGCAGAACTTTCTAACAGCTATACAAAAAAAATCCTTAACTTTCTAGGCAACATTCTCAATTCTTTGGTGTAAATACAGTTAAGTTTTGGAAGTGAAATACAGAAGGACTGTGGTGCAGCTGTACCTGTACCTACATCTGTTCCACCTGAGCTAATGCACTAGGAACAGGAAACAAACAGTGCCTGAGTTATGTTGATCATGTTGCCAAGATATGATCATTACTCTCAGCAAAACCAGCAGGATGTAAGTGTTTTCTTAAGTGATGGGTATGAATCAGACAGACAGACAGATGGACGGAGAATACACTCTTTTAAATGGCCAGCAGGTGAAAACTCTTATTCCAAAAGGAAGTAAAATTGGACAGTAAGCTCCACAAGCATTTGGACAATGACGCTTTTTTAAAATCTATTTTTTGCCTCTGTAGACTGTCACAGTGGGTTTTAAATCAAAGAACCAAGATTTGATTGAGAACTTCTTTAAATGAGTTTAACAAAAAAAAGTTGCAATCATTCATATACAAAGTCCCCCAATTTCAGAAGTTCAGAAGTAATCAAATTGACTGACATGTTCTGTCATTATTCCATGACAATTTAGGCAGATAAAAGATCTGGAGCTTATTTTAAGGTGAAAATGAGATCCATACAAATCATGTGATTAGTTGATTTTAAGTCCACTGTGGTGATGAACAGAGGCAAAAACTGTGCCATTGTTCAAATACTTATGAACTAAACTGTATATAAATGAATCAGAACTGTGTGAAATTAATTTCTAAGTCTTACAGTAAGTAATCTTGACTTTAATAAATATCTGCATCACACGGCATACAGAAAAAGAAGAGCAGTGTACGCAATTAAGCACATGGAACATTAACTGTACATGGGTCAGCATCTGACCATAACGTTTCGCCTTCTTTGTGTACACGTCCTTCGGGTCAGCTGTTACACTTCAGGTTAATATATTGGAATAGCTCACATTAAAGTGGCCATCCTCTGGATAAATCATGTGATAAGATTTATCCAGAGATAAAACACATTCATCCACAAACAGTTCCCAACAATTCATAACAGAAGGGTTAACCATTTATTAAAAAAGAAACATGCAGATTCTCCGTCAGCTGCTGCAAATCGATTGGTGTTGCCATGCTGTTTAAGTTAATTGATCATCAGTCAGTGAGACCACGTCTATAAAAGCATAAGTTCTAGAGCATTCATGTATTAGGAGAATACCACATCCTTTCCAGGTGTGGAATTCCCAGCATGTTATATATCAGCACAAACATCTCATACCAACTGTCAAGCATGGTGGGGGAGGGCTGATGATCTGGGTTTGTTTTGCAGCCACAGGACGTGGGCACCTTGCAGTCACTGAGTCGACCATGAGTTCCTCTGTATACCAATATATTCTAGAATTAAATGTGAGGCCATCAGTCTGACAGCTAAAATATCCCCCAAAGTGGGTCATACAACAGGACAATGATTCAGAATGGCTATAAAATAAAAGAATCAAGGTGTTGCAATGGCCCAGTCAAAATCCAGACCTCAACCTGATTGAAAAGCAGTGGTGGGACTTCATGAGAGCTGTGCATAAACAAATGCCCCTAAACCTCAATGAACTAAAGCACTGCTGTAAAGAAAAGTGAGTCAAAATTCCACCACAATAATGTGAGACACTGTTAAAGTCATCCAGAAAATGATTAAACACTTATTGCTGCTAAAGGTGGGGTTTAGAAGCTATGGAATCATGGGGTGTACTTAGTTTTTCACATGACAGCATCAAGTCCTGTGAAAACTTTATTTTTCATGTGACTGTATGTGTGAAGAGCAAGAAAGAGAGAACAGATTGTGACAGTTGCTCTTGGATTCACGCTTATTGTATGAGCAGGTGCATCCGTCCTTTGCTGTGTATAACAGAGATTCACCACTATTGTTGTGTTGATATATCAAAGCTTAGATTTGCATGTTCTGCACAGCTCATGCCTGCTTTTAGCTCCAAATGTGAGTCTGCAGCGTTGCAGATGGTTGGGTTATTCAAGGTCGGGAGAAAGGACAGATAAAATCCATGGGAAAGTACAATTGGAGTCATGGTTCCATGTCTGTGAGAGAATATGCTTGCCTATTGTTTGATTAAAACCATGGCCTGATGCTTCTCTGCATCAATTAAGAGTTAATGAGATATCATCGTGAATTATACAGTGTGAAAAATACTCAGCGTTAATTATGATTTCATGAAAGTGAATATCATCAAGTTGAACTACTTTTTGGGAAGCTCATGTCAATTATTTTTAAAGGCTCTGTGACATCTTTTCAAGGGAAAAAAATTCGAGATTCTTTTTAAAGAAACAAAGAAATGACTCTTTTTTTTCTGCTTAAAATAACATACAATGTAGCTGTAGCCCAGCATCCAGGGTAGCTGGCAGACAGTTTTTGATTTGGTGTTTTCTCTCTATGATATTAAGGGAAGAATATGATACCTAATCAAAGTTTTAATTAGATGTTGATTTAGAGTAGCTACAAGATCTAGACCTCGAGGTCCTACTCAGGGTGGCGGTGCTAATTGTTTGTGGAAATTAACTGTGATGGAAACGGATTTCATCACAAAAGATAACATAGGTCTCAGCCCTGAGAAATGATTTAGGACGTTACAGTGAAACAGAGCCAAGAGGGTTTTTTTTTTTTTTTTCAATATACTGCACCCTGAATCAATATCTATCAGCAATCTCAAATTAAATTGAGATTAAATCAGTGGGTGTGATGCTGCTGAATTCCATCTAATCACACCATCCCGAAGCAGAAGAGGGGAGATTTCTTATTCAATTTTTAAAAAGAAAATGAAAGTGAACCGCCACACTGCAAAGAACCAAACACACAGGCCTGATCCTGGCTGACACCCGTGGTTATTTGTTGCTGCTGAATCCAGTCGCTGTCAGGGATGGCGGCGGCCGCGTCTCACCTTGAACGATGAGATGCACTTTTGTGGATTGCGGTTTCTTGTTTGTGAGGATCGAGCAGACGTAGGGCCCTTCGTCGTGGACGTCAACATTTTGGATCTTGATGCTGTATTCTGTGACTGCTGTGTTTTCCATCAAGATGACGCGAGGATCCAGAGACCACTTCTCACTCCCCGCGAATAGAATGGTGGTGCGATTGAGCCATGCCACTCGTGAGACTTTGCTGTCCACATTGCATCTGGTAGGAAGAAGGAGAGACAGAAAGAAATAATTAGAGATTTAACCCTGGACCAGAGTGACTTATCTTAACCTCAAGAGACCAAAAGATGATAATAAGCAGGAGTAAAGCAGATGAATAATTCTACACTTTTAAATATGAAGCAGCATTTCTTCATAGACTCGCCGGCCAGGTACACCTATTCAACTGCACATTAATGCAAGCATCTAATCAGCCAATCACATGGCAGCCCCTCAATGCATTTAGGCATGTAGACGTTGTCAAGACGACCTGCTGAAGTTCAAACTGAGCATCCGAATGGGGGTACAAAGATGATTTAAGTGACTTTTAACATGGCATTGTTGTTGGTGCCACACAAGCTGGTATGAGTATTCCAGAAACTGTTCTTTTACTAAAATTTCTGCATACAGCCATCTCTAGGGTTTACAAAAGAGACAATGCCAACTGAGCGCCAGTTCTCCAGGAGAATAAGGTTTTTTTAATGCCAGAGGTCAGAGGAGAATGGCCAGACTGTTCCAACCTGATAGGAAGGAAAAAGTAACTCGAATAACCGCTACTTAAAAACAAAGTATGCAGAAGAGCTTCTCTGGATGCCCAACACATTGGGGCAGATGGGCTATAGCAGCAGAAGACCCCACAAGGTGCCTCTCCTGTCAGTTAAGAGCAGGAGACCGAGGCTAGAATTCTTGAAGTCTCACCAAAAGTGGACAGCTTAAGATTGGACAAACACTGTCGCAACATTTGGAAGGTAGGATCAGAATTTGATGTAAACCCCACAAAAACATGGTCCAATCCTGCCTTCTGTTAATGGTCCAGGCTGCTGGTTGCGTAATGGTGTGAGGGATATTTTCTTTGCACACTTTGAGACCCTTACTACCAACTGAGCATCGTTTAAACACCATAACCTACCCGAGTACTGCTGCTGACCACGTCCATCTGTTTATGACCACAATGCACCCATCTTCTGACGGCTACTTCCGGCACTCAAATGGCCTCCACAGTCACCAGATCTCAATCCCATAGAGCACCTTTGATTTGTGGTAGTATGGGAGATTCTCATCAGGGAAGCTGATAATCACCTAGCAACCGTGTGAACACGGACTAAAATCTCTGAGGAATGTTTACAGCACCTTGTTGAATATATGCCACAAGGAATCAAGGCAGTTCTGAGGGCAAAAGAACTTCAAACCCAGTCGCTGATGAGTATATGTCCAAGAAAGAGGCATGGGGCCTTCTAATCTAACATGCTCTTTTGGATGGAATGGCTAACACATCTGAGAAAATGGTCTGTCAGAAAGCCTTTTCCTCTACCTTAGTACCGAACTCAGTTAGAACAACCATAACACATATCACTGAGTTGGAGTTAAAAGTGTTTAATGAATCAAATAAAATAGACTCCACTGGTGGACAGGAGGGTCCTGGGTTCAAAACAGAATCAGAATCAGAATACTTCATTAATCCCCAAGGGGAAATTGCTCCCCAAGTAGTGTTGTTCCATATGGAGTTGGCATATTTCTCCGTATTTGCACAGCTTTTTGCCAGGCATTTTCCCTGCCATTGTAAAACATGCTATCTTAGTGCTGCCTGCATCAACCCAGGACACTTGCAAACAAGAATCTCTTTAGTCACGCATGACTGCAACTTAAATATTTCTGCGAAACTCCAAAAGTAATAGATGCCCCAGCTGTACATTTACATTCCAAACACTGCCAGGACTGACTTTGTTCATAAGGTGAGGTGTTCTGTGTTGCCTTTGAAAATATTCTATAATCTTTTCCTAAACAGAGTAGGTGACCTAAATACAATCCTTTCAAGCGACTTTGTCATAAACACTTTGGAGGACATTTTCCCCATCGTTTAACAAGCCTTTCACAAGCATGCTTTTTACAAGCCAGTATAAAATTCATGATTCTCAGTAGGTTCCAACAAGGATGCATCCAGTGTAGTCTTGATATTTACCCTGATAAAGCGACAGACCAGAACACAGTTCCGTTCAGTCAAAGTGTATTAAACTTTTATAAAGGGCACAAGCAGATTATTGTTATTACAAATTTGCACTTTTGATGAGACAGTGATGAATTACAAAATACCCATGTTCCTCAGTATACTAACACGATGTAAAGATGTAAGATTTTCAGCTTTTGTTTAAAAAACGAGACAACAAAGAGACATATACATCAGAGATTGCAGTCATGTTTCTAATAACCTTTGAAGAAAGTAGCATTAAAATTAGCAAAGTCCAAAATGTGTTAACCGGTCATTAAAATGAAAAATCAGGTCCAAAAATTATTTGTTTGTTTGTTTTTCCTTAAGGGCATCAGTATTTATTCATGAAGTATATCATGTTTACTCTATCTTGACCACCGCCCATTCTCGCAGCCTCACATCGTCTAAAACCAAATCACTCAGCACAGGAACCACTCATCACAGCTACACGCTGTTTTATTCCGTAAAGTGCACACCACAAGGTTGAAGGGCTGAAGGCTCTGCATTGGCTTTGTTGCAGTTTTCTAACACTTTACAAACTAAGGCATTCATCAGCTTATGGAAGCCCTTTTTCCTATTCTCCATCTTCTGCCACAGCAAACAAAAGCCGGTATTTTCCACTGAGTGAGCGTTTGTGAGATTTTTTGAGTGTTGATAGAAGCGGGGTTGAGGCAGCTGCATGAGATTCACTTATGACATCTGGTGATAAAACTTGTTTCTAAAAAAAGAAAGAGGAAATTTAAATTTTTAGGAAACTCAGGGTGCAGAGAAGTAAGAAATATTCTGAAATCTCCAGTGGTCATTTCAGATTACTCTTATATTCTTATACATTTTTATGTGCACTTAAAATGAATGAACTTGCATTTGTTGTGGATTTCTATCCTGTCTCCTGCCCTATGACAGCTGTGATGGGCTTCAGCCTCCCCGTAACACTGAATAGGCAAAGCAGTAAAACTGACCTCTGAATCATTCAAGTATGAAAACAAAGCCTAACAGAGGGATGAACCAATGCTGTGTCTACACATAACAGAGAACTGAGCAAAGAGCCAATTTTAAATGGTATCGTTAGACAATTATTTTTAGGAGCCTGTGGCAAAAGCACATAATTTCTTCCCATTTCTTTAGTTTAATCTATGAAAAAAATGCAACGTGACACAGTTTGACAGGCATTAAGTAGTATTTTATACCAAAAAAGTGATTTCCAAAGGCTATTATTCAAAATTTGACAGATCTCAGCATGGTGTACAGAGTGTCCTTAAACAATTTGAGAAAACTGAATAAGACGAGGACAAAAGACCAAGTTGTAGGCCTAAGAAACTATCTACAGCATATGAACATTATCTCAAAGTCCTTAAATATAGAAACAAAAATCCACCAAAGACCTGACACAGGACCTGAGAGATGCATCCGGCCCTTCAATTCATCAGAAATGGCCTGAGTGGATGGGCGGCTGTCAAGAAGCTATTCTTAAGTAAGGGGAACGGGGGGAAAAGGCTGAGATATGCCAAAATGCACAAGAACTGGACTGAAAGTCAGTGGCAGCAGGTCTTTTGGAGTGATGAATTCAAATTTGAAATTATTAGTTGAAATTTTCATCAATATGCACGGAGGAAGTCAGCAGAGCGGTACAACGGTGAGTGTCTACAGCCATGTGTAAAACACGGTGGAGACTCTGCCGTGGTTTAGAGCTGTATTTCAGCCAGTGGTGTTGGAGATCTTGTTAAAACTGATGCAATTAGGAACCCAGAAAAGTGCCGTCAGCTTTTGATCCACTACACAATGCCATCTGGAAAGCAGCTGATTGGCAGCAGCTTAATTTTTCAGCATGGCAATGATCCCAAACACACTGCCAATCCAGTAAAAGCCAATCTGCATAGAAAAACACACAATGGAACACTATAAGTCATTGCCTGGCCTTTCCAGAGCCCAACCTCGGCACTATTGAAGCAGTGTGGGATCATCTTGAAGGAGAATGGAAGAAAAGGCAGCCAACAGCCAAAGAAGAACTTTGGACACTCTGTGCAAGAAGCCTGGAGAACTATTCCTGAGGACTACTTAAAAATGACTAGAAAGCTTGCCTGAGAGAGTTCAGGCTGTGTTGAAGAAACAAGATGGTCATACCAAATATTGATTTTCAAGCCCATTAAAACTGTACAAACTCTGTTTTGCCTTACGTACTGAATTTTTAATTGTGTTTGCACATTTCAATGAATCTTCAACTTATTTCCCATTTTCCTAGCCACATATATAGAAATGAGGGGTGGATCAAGACTTTTGCATGGTAGTGCTCCTCAGAGAAGATACTGACGTACATCCCAGCACATGCCTCTAGTCAAATGCCACGCAGGGAAAGTGTATGTTAAGTGTCCAAAGTGTTAATTTCTCTTTCTTATATATTTAAACATGTTTCTGCTCTTATTACCTGCTATAGAATCTTCTTAGCGATTCAAAATATGTTCTAGATCTAAATGATCTGATACACAAATGACATAAAAATAGTAGTCCCTCAGAATCAGCATTCTCTGCTGCACATCTTCAAAACCTCCAATAACAAATAACATGTTTCTGCCACATAAAGCAGCACACACCTTCAGCTCCATCATGTTACATTAATCCAAAGAGATGCACTGCTGTATCAGTCTGTCACTGTGAAACTGCAGCATTGTGCTTTTGAATTTTTACTCAGGTAATCTGTTAGCAACTTGTTAGATAAAAGTGCAGGCACTGTTCATGACAGACAGTTTGAGGTAGTGCTGCACAATTATTCTAATCACAATTTCTGCTGTAATTTATGTCAACCTAGGAAATTACATTACAGCAAAAGGCTTCCATTTAATTACTTTTTTAAACTGCCACTTTCAGATGTAAATATGACGACCTGTTCCATGTTTATGCATAGTCTACTTGTTCTCCACAGGACTCTGCAGCATGCACATAATAGCATCGCGCTTTTAGCTGGCACTAATCATCATAGTTGCTTGTTAAAATGACAAGCAGCAGCTCATATCAACTCCTGTGACTCATACTGATGACAAGCCAGAATGAAACTTGTTTGTTTGTCTTTGCATGCTGGTGGAGAAACTTTGGCTCAGCCCTGCTGTCTGTACTCAACCAAAAAGTATTTGAGGTAAAAGAAGATATGAATTTTCTCCCTTTAAAAGAGCAAGTTTTGATACAGTGTACAATGTAACAATCTGAATTTCGGAGCAAAAGGTTTCAACCCCAAATGAATGAATACACGAATGTGGAACAAACTAAAAATATATACTATTTTAATAACCAAGAAGTTGCAATCGTTGCTTGATTCTTTTGCTGTCTGAGAAATTCACCACTGACTTGTAGGTATGAGCTGATGACACCCCTTCATTTACAGCATGTCAAATTCACTTTCAAGACTAGCAAATGTATGCACTGTACGCAAGTAACTTCATAAAGTGGCAGGCGCAACCTACAATTCAGCGAACACAGACGGTGCGCAGTCTGACGTTTCCTTCTACCTCTGATCTCCAAAATATCAAGAGGCTCACAGGCAAAAAAAAAAATGAAAGATGCAGCCTGACGTTCTCCTGTGCTTCATGTTCCATCAGAAGAACATGAGGCAGCACATGGGAAGATCACAAACGGAAAAAGCAATGTTCCTGATAGCTGGAAGGGTGGACAAGCTCGCTTAGCATGCTCATTACAGTCACTGCCTAAATAAAGCTACATTAAATTATCACTTTGATAACGGTGAGTTAATGGTTATTGTTTGGGTGTAATAAAGTCAGATATGACCTGTGTGAGGAAAAAATGGTCCGTAACCTCAGCGTGCTTTCTGATTATATTAATTAGTAACTAGTCATTAGGTGTTCAGAGAAAGGATTAAAAGTGGATTTAATTAATGTGCAGTCTGATTCCTGCAGCCAGTCTAGAAAAATAACATCAGCTTTTAATTATTTGTTCAAAACAAGTCTTCTTTTTTTTAGAGGGGGAATCTTTCTGAGGGGGGATCTGGTATACATAACAAAACATTTTCCTGATAATATCAGCAAATTAATTAATGAAAATTAAATGTTAATTTATTATTAATTTTACATGATTAGAGTTGGGGGGTCCAATACACATCTGGGGGGGGGAGGAGCTGTTAACCCCCCCAAAAAAGACATA
>VUQH01015213.1:13758-28914 GCA_015106775.1 Etroplus canarensis
TGTGCGGTGGGGGGGGGGGGGGGGAGCTGTTAACCCCCCCAAAAAAGACATATATTGATTTTAATATGCACAACAAAGATGTTATTGTTTTGTATTTTGTAATTACTTTTATTTTTATTTTATTTTATTTCTTTCAGTTCAGTTTAGTACTGCCCCCGCATGATGCTTTGTGTTTTTAAAGGGTTGTAAAAACGGTGACATCTCTTTAAATCGAACGTTGCCTACAGTTAAAAAGCTCAGACGTGGGGAGATGAATTCAGTCCACAAAGCATCAGCGTCTGACTGATTAGTCTGCAGGTCTCGGCACAAGTTATCACACACAGTCCATATAGCAAGGCAACCAGGGAGCTTCTCACAACCAGCAGTGTTTGCTAACCCCGAGTCGCACATACAGCATTCACGGCAAATAGAGCAAAACAAGAAATCTGAGGTTCGCAGATTACCATGTCCCTGCCTAGACTGATGTGTGCGGTCTTGTGTGCTGCTGAAAGCGGGGAAAGTGATGTTGTGAAAGGAATTTGAAGGAATGAGGTTGCAAATGAAGGAGACTTGCTATCAGTAACTGAACTGACGGCAAAGAAACTTAGGACAGCTTGTATCTGGCAGGTCGAAGCAGTGAAAAGAGAGTGGAGAGAAAGAAAAAAAAACCCCAAATAAATGAAGCTGTAAAAGTTGAAGAAATTAGCACAGCCATTACACAATTTGGAAACTTAGCATGCAAATGCAATGCAACCATGCAATTTACAATAATCACTGTCATTATTTTGTACTTTCTGCTTCTGCTAGTTGTCGGTGCGGTGCACTGTCACCCACTGTGTGACCATAAGAGAAAGGCCTCCATGTAAACAACAGTAAAATATCGCATTCTTCAGAAATAAAATTTACCCTCTTACTCCCATTAAATTTTATCCTTGAGCTATGCACCATACGAGTATCAGTCACAGTGCAGATGCGTAGATGAATGATGAGACATTAGAGAAAGCAATACTCGTCAGATCCTCCAACAACACAGTGGCTCCAGCATCTTTTAAGAACCCCATTATTTCCTGAACTCACAGTGCGATGTGACGCGACTTCAGCTGCCGCGCAACAAACACAGAACAAAGCATTTCCTTTAAAAAGAAGCAGTATGTTCTTTGTTGTGTTTGCCCTTGAAGAGGCACATTTTACAAAGAACAAAGCACAAAAAGTAAACTTGATCTTAAAAACTATAACTTGCATTTGATAAGCAGGGAGGTGTATCGGAGAGCGTATACACACACACACACACACACACACACACACACACATATCTTATTCAGAGGCTGTAATAACCTTAAAATCAGCTAAGTCACAGTGGGTAACAGACTGTAGTCCTAGTTCTGTCAATACTTATGAATGATCAGCCGGGTCTCAGTAAACAGTCACAACTTTAATCAGATGGTTTGTGTTCTTGGACACCAGTTTGACTATTGCTTTTTCATGTTCCTCAACATGAATTTTTTTGTTTTTCAATTTTTAAAGACAAAAAAGTCCTTCTCAGGTAAACAGACATGTTGCCTCTGACACGTTTTCACTCATCTTTATTTTCCTGTTTTAAATACAAATATGCTGCTTTGTTGAGTTTTGTCACCATAGATGACTTGGTTAGGGTTAGGTATTAAAAATGACTGGGTTAGGTCAATGACTGTAGAAAACATGACAAAGTGTCAGCTGCCCAAAACTGAAGCCAAAACGTCTCTATACCCCCTGCTGAGTGGGTGCAAAGTCCCGCCCCCTCCATTTCGGTGGATGGGAGGTCAAATTAAAATGAAAAATGTCTCCTCAGAGAAATTTTTCCTGAAGATGCTTTGTGGTAGTATCTCATCTTATTTGAGTTCAAAGGGTCACCTTTCTCATTAGTTTGTTTTGACTACCAAACCGATACTGATAAATTTGGGGCGTAGCCTCATCAGTTGTCAGTCAGAGCTGCTATCCCTAATGTTGACTGCCTCCGGTGTTGTTAGCCAACAGGGCGCCCGTGGAAACTATACTACTGTTGGCTGCAGACAGAGGAGGAGACGAGGGGGAAGGTGCGTTAGGAGAAAGTAGGAAACGAAGAGGGTTGGTGTCAGGGAAGAGGATGCAAGGTATAGCGTGAGATGGAGGCAGATGATCTGCTGTGGCGACCCCTAATGGGAGCAGCCAAGACAGTGGCGGAGGGGAACACACAAACACTCATTTCATTGATGTTACAATCCAATTCTTGCGCTGATTCTTGAGAAAATGGAAAAGTGCCCATAAAGTGATAAATGGGACCTCGACCATGAAAACACTTTTGGTGAAGACCTGTTTGGTGATCATTGTGTGCAAGTTGACAAATATTCTTGGACGTGTAGCGACACTTGTGAATTGTGGATGGATGGAGGGATGCCTCACCATGCCTTTAACTCAACAGCCCTTCAGTGAGATCAGCTATTAAAGTTATTAATAAATGGCAAATTGATAGTTTATTAAACTTCAATTAATATTTGTTTCTGTTGTCGCAACCCTCCCTTACCCAAGCTTGGGACCTGCACTAGGAGTACACTTGCTGGTGGGCCCCTGTGGCTGGGTTGTTAAGTTTCATTGAAATCTGACCAACAGTTTAGGAGGCGTATTGATTCTCAAGAACTGTGGACAATGGACGACTAACCTCTTGTCATGGCAGTGGCTCTGCCGTCCTTCAGCTGGATGAGGTAAAAAGTCATTATGTATGCAGAGAGTGAAAACTGGGAGGACCAAAGTGTCAGAGAAAGTTTAGTTACTGAAAAGGTTCAGGGGAGTGATCAGTCTGCCAATCTTCTTAGTGTTTCAGGTCCATCATGTGGCACTTCATTTGAAAGGTAGTTTACTAACATTCAGGAGAGCTCTCCTTATATGTGTCATCATATTGTCATGTACAGTAATATTCAGTCAGAGTGCCATCTGCTTCAAGAATGTCATTTCTGACTTTGGTACAAAACCTTAAAAATACAGCAGATATCTAATATTATTTTTGATGCAAGATGGAAAACTGCAGTAAGGGCATAAAATTCTATATTTTCATTAAAGGATAAACATAGTGAGGCTATAACCTGACAAAAAAGTTACATGTTAATGGATGGGAACCTCTTGAGGTAGTGCACTTGTTCATAAAGCTCTGAGACTGTCACTCATTCCAAAGGCAATAAAGTCCATGTAGAAAACAAAACAGTACAAGCTTATGCACTTTTGCACCTGTCAGCACAATAACACAATGTAATTCAGCAAGAGTGAATTAGATGAGTGACGGGAAGAACATTACTCTGAGTGAGGTTATACGGGCACTGCTGTGTGTATCAATGCACATGGGAGCCTTCAAGGAGTTCTGCCAGACAAACTCACTGGGATTTGGTTAATATTTCTGAGAGTATTTTAATCTAAACCATGATTTCTTTTTCTAAACCTTCCTCAATCATTTGCTGCAGAAACCTAATTAAACTTGGAATATCTATCTATCTATCTATCTATCTATCTATCTATCTATCTATCTATCTATCTATCTATCTATCTATCTATCTATCTATCTATCTATCTATCTATCTATCTATTATTTTCTGGCAAAACCCAGCTTAGTGTGTCTACCCATGGAGCATGTCATGGTCTGTGTTTTTGTAATGCTTAGGTTCTTATGCTCATGCTCCGTCTGTATGTATTTGGGTTTTTCAGTCTTCTATATTTAGATTTTCAGTCTTATTCTTTGCTGTCGTTACTGGCTCAGTTCTGTTCTTGTTCTTTTCCTTTGTACCTGCATGTTCTGTTATTATTCTGGTGTTTGTATCTTTCTGTAGTTTCTGATTTGTGTCTTTTCATTGTCTTCTTGGCTTTTCCGTTCCAAACAGTTCTGTTTCTTATCCTGTCCCTGTCTCCTCTGTGTGTTTTTTGAGTTACTCTGTGCTTAGAGTCTTGTGCATTCCCTCTTATTTTGATATCTCTTATGTCCTGTGTTTTGTATTTAGTTTTGCTTCCTGTCGTCACCCCAGTTCCCCGATTGTTGTCACCTGTGCTCCTGTTGCTCGTTGCCCATCAGTCTGACTCTGCTCCATTCCTCTTCAGTTCACTGTCATATTGCCACCTGCACTGTTTCTATTCTCTTAGACAATGCTTGTGGCCTCCAACCACAAGTAAGAGTACTCCTAGTGCTGGTCCCGAGCCCAGGTAAATGGAAAGAGTTGCATCAGGAAGAACATCCAGTGTAAAATCTTTGCCAAATCAATCATGATGGCTTATAATACGACATCCATACCAGATCAGTCGAGGCCTGGGTTAACAACAACTGCCCCTGGTGCCGTTAGCCAACAGGGTGCCGGTGGAAACTATGCTTCTAAAGGAGGAGGAGAGGAGGAAGGAGTGTTAGGAGGCAGAGAAAGAGAAGGAAAGGTAGGACATTGGAGGTGAGAGTAAGACCACAGAGAAGGTTCGTGGATGTAGTGAAAGAGGACATGCTTGACATGGTTAGTGTGAGGGGAGAGGATGCTTTGGATAGGGTGAGATGGAGGCAGGTGATCCACTGTGGAAACCCCTAATGGGAGGAAAAGAAAAGAAGAAGAAGAAGAAGAAGAAGAAGAAGAAAAAGAAAGGTTTGATGAATGAGGTCACAGAGACAGAGATTAGAGGTAGCTACAGCGGGCACTGCTGGTGCTACCTGGTTGACCTGTCTGCTGAAGGCTAGAGTTCTCTCTGGATTCAGACTGTTTATTGCATGCCACTTATTCCGTCCCTACTTGTCCTGTGTAAACTCTCCTGTTCAGAAAAATCTCAGAACTGAGAAACTGCAGAGGGAATTTAGCATTTAGCATTCATGCATTTTCTTAAATGTTTATCCAATTCGGCATTGTGGGGAGCTTTAGCCTATCCCAGCTGTCACTGGGTGAGAGGTGAGGTACACCTTGAACAGGCTGCCAGGGCTGACACAAAGAGAACCATGCTCACATTCACACCTACGACCAATGGTAAACAAGAATTTATTACAGTAAATGTAAAGTATTACCTTACATTCAAAACCAGAACATATGAGCACAAAAGTGACAGGAAGGCCCCAACCATGCTTTCCAAATGTTGAAGTCAACCAATAAAACCCACACCCTCTATGATCAAGACCAATAAGCTCATGATCATCAAATATGGAAAAGCCATACTTCAAGCCATCACAGCGATATTAGCAGTAGATCTACATCTCAAAGAACAGAACCATTGAATATATGACAGCAGGATAGGAAGAGCAAATATGGGAATGTTGGCAAACCAGGACATTACCCTGGCATTAACATTTACCTAAACCACAGCACTGATTCTTGACTGTCCGTAACCTAACTTAAGGCTTTATTATGACATATGACTTATTAGGGATGGATGGACAATGGACACCTTACCATGACATCAGCTCAGTGGTCCTTTGGCTGGATGAGCTAAAAATGTGTGTTTTGAGCAAGTTGTGTGGGTAAATGCATACTGAATAAGAAAGCGTCATCTCTTCATCTAAGTGTATAGGTTCTGTGTGTGCAGAACTTGTCTACATAAAGGATACAAGAGCTCACACACACACACACACACACACACACACACACACACACCAATGTGAACTTGTCATTCAATAAAAAAGAATGTCAAATGTTAAGACCAAAGCCATTCTTTTGTACAGGATAGCGCTGCATTATTTATGTCCACTTCCTCCGCTTCCCTGTCTGTGGAAACAACATGCTTTCACAGAAATGTTACATTTTAAGGAGAAATACTCCTGGCAACAAAGACATGAAATATGAAACACACTCTCCAGATGAAGAAAATCGCTTTCATAAGTATTTCTTTAGTATAAGAATAAAGTAGGTAATGAAATGTAAATATAAATGTTATCGCCTTCTCCTGATATTTCCCTTGCAGGTGCTGTAGCGATACTGTAAGATCTGGATAAATGAATGCCAAGCCACAGCAGAGCAGAAAAGGGCAGAGGTGAAAGTGCACCAGGCGGAAGCTTTTTCATTCATTTTTATTGGTCTTCCTCTGCAGTCACTGTCACAACAGTGAGGGGACGTTTGGTTAAGAATCCTTGTTGTGTTCAGCTTTGTCCTCCTTTATATTCATAATGGTGAACACTTTCACAGTGGGAACTCTTCAGCTCAGTCCTCCTCTGCAGTTTACTGAGTCACTCCTGTGGAGCTACTACAGGTCAAGCACTTAAGGTAACCTTGTCAGTGCAAAAAAAGAGCATAAGTTGCCATGCATTTGCTGTGGAAAACTGATCATTTCCAGATGGTCCCCGGTTCTTTAAACCACAATTTCCACAATTTGTGTCTTTCACCTTTAACTGGGGAACTGGCTCATTTAGTTGATGAAGGCCTTGTTGTCCACATTTGCCCACATTAAGACCGTCTTTCCAGTCCCCAGCAGCAGCTCTCCTTTGTGGTGCTCACAAGCAACAAAAAGCATCTTATTACCAATGAAATCTCACAACCTGCTGTGTGGTTATGTCACTGCTCTCTTCTGAACAGGAATACTAACAAGGTGCTAGATATAGGTCTTGCAAAATTTCTCTCAGGAAGGTCTGTCTGTCACAGAAAGTAACTATATGATTAGTTCTGCAACAAGAACATGGAAAAAACTATATATATATATATATATATATATACATATATATATATTGCCGTCAGATTTTTCGAACGTCGCAGTGATGGCAGATATTTCTAAACCAGACATCTCCAAACCCCAGTAAATTACGCTGTGAGTTTAGATGGATATTCTGGTTATGTACTTGGGGTGAAGTCTCCTTTAAAAAGCACACTTTACACTTTAGGGCCTATTTATGTTGTTTGCTTTGTGTGGATAAAATGAGCATAAACGGTTCCACATCCACATTTTTTCATCTAAGCTACATCAGCGGTGCAGTGTAACACCATGGATACAGGAGGAAATCAATCACAGTAAAGCAAGGTACAGTATACTCATTTCTCTTGTGACATAGCTCTCAGTAGAGCAGAATGTAACCACCTAACCTGATCCATTCTGCTACTAATGACACCAATTTGATTTTTATCCTTATATATATACATTTCACCTCTCTCATAGTTTATATTTTAGGGAGAACTATGTTACACGAACCAGGAAACACACCACAGCATTTATAGCCTAAGTTTGCAATTCACATCCCATGCTGGGCTTTTAAAATACATACAGAAAAAAAGAGAAAAAATCCATAACGTACACAATCGATATAAATACACACGCTAAAACCACAAAACTCAAGTACAATAATATATAAACAGGTAGCACAGCACAGGGCACAGACTGCAGTATAATAAAAAGGCAGAATACATGACTCAGCAAATTATTCATGACTATACAACTGATTCCGCTTGAAAACTGGTTTGAGTTTAAATTTAAAATGATCCCACTCAGGTTTGAGTTTGGGTTCTGTAAGTAAGGAATCACACATGCTGACAGCACAAATAGAAAATGCTGCTTGTCCAAATGAGGACTAAAAGGTTTCCAGAAATGTTATTGAATAGATATTTAAGAAGGATGTTACTGAGCACCTGAGTCAGATTATGCAGGTATTTGTAAATAAGACTAAAATTAGCAAATGTAATAAAATCTTCAAAACATGACATATTTACTTTCATAAGAACCACCAGAATCAGAATCTCTAATTCTGGTTCTGCCCATCATCATGTACCATATCTTATTCTCTAGAAAAGGATACGGTGGCACATATTTGGATTTTAATCTTCTTATATAAACTCCAAATACAAACGGAACTTTTTAATACTAAAATAACAGAATCATTTACTTTTTCAGCCCACCTATGTAGTCAATACCTACTTTCAAATTGTTCAGTCACTGAAGAGGCTGCATAATTTTTTTGTACAAATATGTATTACAGTACAGTTGGCCGTACATTTGTTTTCACTTAAACTGGAATAGACTGTTCCATGTTTCATTTATGAGAGGTCCTACTGACAATGTTGGTCAGTCTGTCTGCTTGGTAACAAAAAATGACTGAAATGAGAGGAAAAGAACGAGAACCTTATCTTATTAGTTAAAACAGAAAGTTTAGATTTAGGAACATAATTTGCAGTTGAGAATCAGACTCAGAATCCTTTATTAATCCCAGGGTGTGAGACTGCATGTGTTACAGATGCTCCATTAGATAAATATACGTATATATATATATAACTAGAAAATGGCTAAAGAAATATTTAACTTATGAATAAAGATTTGTACAACTAGAAATTCCCCCTTTTGGGATTATAATAAAGCTCTTTTCTCAAACTGAATTTAATTCTAAACATTTCTTCACAAAGAATCATAAACATAATCATGTTTAGAAAATATTCACAAAAAAGAAATCTTAATACATTTATTAGGACACTGTCCAAGTTAAGGACAATATTGGACAATCCTTCACAGCCTCTCCATGATGTGCTGGACAGACACAGGAGCACGTTCAGGAGCAGACTCATTCCACCACGATGCTCCACAGAACGCCACAGGAAGTCATTCCTACCTGTGACATCACACTCTGTAACTCCTCACTGTGACACCTTAATTAGTTTCATATTAAGTATTATAAATATTGTTTAACTCTGGAGTTGTTTATGTTACATATTACAATTTATACTGACATGTTTATTTATTTTAATCTTCATTTTCTGCTTTTCAAATTTATTTTTATTCATATCTAACTGAACGTCTGTAACACAATGCAAATCCTCCTGGGATTAATAAAGTATTGTGATTTTGATTCTGATTAAGAATTAAAAATGAGCCTGACATCTCAAAGTTACAAACTGTCACCACTGAACAACATTGTTGCATTGAGTGGTTTGCACTTATTTTTTAACATGTTATGGCTTCAGGTCACTGTTGGAAAATTTCCCACACAGAAAAAACACAATGTCATGGGTGGTTTGCAGCTTCTTATTGAAAATCCTATTAAAACAGATTCTTCTGAGTACTGCCAGAATTTTGCCAGCACTGGTTTCGACCTTCTCTGGTTTTTATGCCTCTATGTCTTCAGTAGCTACACTTTAACCATGGCTCCATTATTTTAGTTCTCAAGGCAGCAGTGATTGACAGGTGATGCTGTGTGACAGGTTGGGTCAAACCATCCTGGTATAGGGGATATTGTTTTTTTCGGTGAATGGAATTTAATAGCCTACTAAATATAAAATTCATTTTATAAACTTTTTGAAATTTGAGTATTTATTAACTATTTTAAAGAATACTTAAATTGACTTTATTGTTTTTATTGATTTTTTTAAAATCTCATGTACCCCCTTTAGTGCCTTCAAGTACCCCCAGGGGTACTCGTACCCCCATTTAAGGAACCACTAGACTAGAGCTTGTTGTTTCTTCATGCCAGCAAAGAAGGAGTTTTTTCCACAGCAACTTCATCAAAATATGTGGACTATGCTTAAAAACATATTTTTATACCAGAATACCAAAAACTTCAATTGAACTCTACCAATTATGCCAAGAAGAGCTATTAATAGTTAATAACCAGCTAAAACCATGTAAGGGGACTGCTGATGAGTACCAAAAGGTGTGCTGTATATGTAGTTTTGACCCTGCATGTTTACCTGACTTCAGGAAACTAAAGATAAAGAAAAGCTGAGCATCAAATCCTCTTTTAAAATTATTTGTAAAAAGAAACTACATGTTATGCAATTATTACATCCTAGAGATGAAAAGCTCAGACGAAACACTGAAAGACCAACATCGTGCCCTTTATGATAGGTGTGTTTATCTTCTGACCACAGCTCTACAAAGCAGGCTAGCTAAGTGGAAATAACACAAAAAGCAATTAGGATTTAACCATAGTGTTAACGAAAAAAAGAAAAAGAAAATACTGTTCATAACCAAGTAAAAGCTTCTTTTCTCTGCTGCTGAATGGAAGTACTACAGGAATCAAAGCAGCACTTTTAAGAATACTTTCATGTGGAGCAAACATAGTTTAGACAAGATGTTCACCAACTAAGACACTTTG
Organism: Etroplus canarensis; assembly: GCA_015106775.1. Classification (NCBI taxonomy): domain Eukaryota; kingdom Metazoa; phylum Chordata; class Actinopteri; order Cichliformes; family Cichlidae; genus Etroplus; species Etroplus canarensis. Next base: position 23,759 of record VUQH01015213.1, read on the forward strand.
TCGACTAGATGGAACAAAACCTTAACATTAGGTAGCAAACCGCTTTCAAAATGGCTCCTATTTCTGAGGTCTACTGTTTGGAGAGAGGCCAACAAAGGTGGCACTGTCAAAAACTGTCCTGTCGTAACACTCCACTGACACGGTGCAACTTGTGCCAAGCTGGTTTGTGCTTAGTACTTTAGTTCAAATGTCCTTGGAAATGAAATCCTTCATGTTGTCTCTTCAGAACGTAGCTCCATAAGTGTGACAAGGCAAAGCTGATCATGAGACCATCATTCCATTGTTTTCTCATTTGGTAAGAGCCACACTTCTAACTTGGCTTTGTGGGTAGTGATGTTGGTCCAACACTTTTTTGGTCCAGGCTAAAAGACTGTAACCTGTTAACTATCAAAATATTGCCATGGAAACCGGTACAGGCCCATATGACACAATTAGGAACCACATTTGTGTTCCCTGGTTCGATTCCAGGACAGAAGCCCCTCTCACCATAGAGGGTCAGATCAGGAAGGGCATCTGGTGTAAAACCTCTGCCAAATTACCAATGTGGATTACTCCGCTGTGGTGACCCCTTGAGGAGAATATAAGGGAGCAGCTGAAGGTACATAGCCATATAGTGTGCATGTGTATATATGTATGTATATATAAAGATGAGTGAATATGAACATGTGTATATTGGAATGTATACATATGTATGCATATTTACACATGCTGGGATAAACAAGTTCATTCCACTCCTTTCAACCCTATCCTCACTAAAACTTGATGACGTGTGACCTGTGGTGACCTGTGACATGTGAGAGTGAGATGTCCAGTTAAGATGGACGGCGGTCCTGGTTTCCTTCTTAATGGTCTTTGGATCTCAGAGGACAGTCCTCAGCTGAGGTGGGCTTGACAAACAACTGCTGCCACAGTGTGTTGGTTTGATGTCTTCCATATGTTGTGAACCCCAGTCTTACATTCATTTATATACCATGCTGTCACTGGCATACCGCCCCCTATTTAAGCGGACGCTTTCTTCGTCTCGGGGTTGGGCGTATCTCCTATGCATGCGGTGTGCACCCATCCCCCGTGCACGGATTTCTTATTAAAGGCCTTTGTTACGATTATCCACGACTCCAGTTATCTGTGTTCCTGCATACCATCACACACCAAGACGAGAACAGAAATCAGCCTTTCAGCACATATACTTTTACCACAGTGCTGTTTATTTATTTATTTGCTTTTACTTATTTAGTTACTTCTTCGTTTTGGGAAAACACAAACCTTTGACCCCTACCATGAAGGAGTCTGCCAGCTTACTAAACTCTTCCCTGATGAAAACGAGAATCACATGCTATGGCCTTCATCGTCAGCAGGTCTAAACCAAACATACCGAACCCAACGAGTGAACACAGTATCTTTGGGCAGGACGGTGTTTCATGTCTGCAGTACAGCCCCACAGACTGAAGGACAAAGACGCTGTTTCTGTTGTCGCTGTATCATCTTGAAAAACTAATCTCGTCACTGTCTCCTAAAATTGTGCATTCTAAGAAACACTGGCTTTCTATTTCAATTTCAGTGTGTCAAAACACACACACACACACACACACACACACACACACACACATACACTGCTTCAGCATCACTACGTGTGACAGTTTTCCTCAGAAATATTATTTTTAACTCAGCATGAGGTTCTATTCTGTTATTTTGTATTCTAATAATACACTGTGCAGGAGCTTTCATAGTGACTTAACAAAGTCTTCTGAATTTGATGTATTACGCAAACTTTCCACAGCAACAGTTTGAGCTAGCATATTGATGCACTAAATAAACATAGTGTTAGGCTCTATGCAAAATAGCTATTATTTTACCAAATGTGGTTACAGTAAATTCATGCAGTGCTATATACCCAGTGGGTAGTCAAATTGTATTTTATTGCACAGTCAAATCTAATCTCGCCTGTCCCTCAGGGTGTACTCGAGTCCTTTTCTGTCTGGTTCTGTCCTCCTAAAACCTTCATTTGTTGGTTATGTTTTATCTTATTCTACTGCACACTGACACTGCATGAAGCCTGTCAAGGTGTCCAAACACATTTACTCAAATGTGTTTGCACTCCACTGAGTACAACTGGCATCGTCCGTAGCAGGGTTTTAGAATCTAACAGTCCTCGGTGTCAGGTTAAAAATAGCAGTGACTGGTGAGTGGAGGAGTCAAATGCCTCGTATTTTCACCATTCCAACACAGCTGTCAACAACAGCACAGAGCACAAAGCACACTGGGAAATGAAAATGACAACTGGAAACTAGGACAACAATGAGAAAACATGGTAGAATGTGCTCACTTAATGTGGTAAATTTCTGAAAACCTGATTTTCTCAGTCCGACTCTAGAAGGATGTGCTCCAGTAGAAGGTTGAGCTCTTTATAGAGAGTGAAATCTTATGAATAACAATCAGATGAATGCTGTCATGTGCTTTGTGCTTTTTATTACTATTTTACAAACCTAGAGTCTTTTTTTTTTTTTTTGGGATATGCAGTGCACCACTTTCGCATAAATATTTCAGGTACCAGATAAGGTACCTACAGATGCACCAAAGAAGCAGCTGCCTTCTCAGCAGTATTTCTTAAAATACAAAATAAATAGATAAATACAAGTCTGCAACATGTCCAAAGCAGCTGGGAGGATTCTCTCTCTCTCTTTCTCTCTCTCTCTCTACATACTGTATATCTATCTATCTATCTATCTATCTATCTATCTATCTATCTATCTATCTATCCACCCACATTCTGACAAAAGATACTGCATTTATTTCATTGGTACAAAGGGTATACGAAAAAACAAAAGAAAAATCAGCTGGAAATACCTTTTTAGTCAAATGGGCATGATTGTTGGTACAACTAAGAAACCATATAATTATAATAAAAGACGTCACCTCATTTGACTATCTACAGAGTCCAATCCATATGAGGACAGTCAGGCTCTAAACGTGTAGGAGACTAAAGTCAAGAACTATTTGGATTAGACTGGATCACTTTATTGTCATTTCAACTACATATAAATACACAGTGAAATGAAATAGTGTTCCCCCAGGACCTGGTGCCCCATACAAGGGTAATGCCGGCAGGCCACTGCAATGTCCTCTTCCCCGGCCACCGGCATCAGGCGACGCCGAGGACTCAAGGCCCGGTCCACACAACAAGCCACGATTGGAGCCCCCAGAAACCGCCCAGCCGCAGCATCAGTCCTGCGACGATACTCCCCGCGGAACCCAAAAACTTTGGTTTCCCGGACGCTGCCTGGCAGGTCATGAAAAACAACACCGCCTGATTGCCAATTAGCACAGTCTGTGGACAGAGCTACGGAGCTACGACAGCGCTTGGTCGTCCTTGAACCTCCGACTTTCGAACACCACCGTCCCGGCGTCCACACACCCAAACACCTCAATACCGGGTCAAAACAGGGACGATCACAGGGGCACAAGCATCACCTTGGTTCCGGAGTGGTCGCGTGCTACCGTCGCGCCACCATCTTGGCCCATATACCAACCAATATAATACCGCTGTACCAATAACTGTTTATTAGTTTGTGCAGATATAAGAATAATGCCATTAAAAAGGCATCTTCTTGTTCACACCACCATACACTGATCAGGCATAACAGTGTGACCACTCAAAGGAAAAGGGATTAATAGTCAATATCTCCTCATTATGGCAACTGTGAGTGGGTGGGATATATTAGGCAACAAGTGAACAGTTTGTCCTCAAAGTTGATGTGTTAGAAGAAGACAAAATGGACAAGCGTAAGGATTTCAGCGAATTTGACCAAATTGTAATGGCTAGACGACAGGGTCAGATCATCTCCAAAAGTGCAGCTTTTGTGGGCTGTTCCTGGTCTGCAGAGGTCAGTATCAATTAAAAGTGGTCCAAGGATGGAACAGTGGTGAACTGGCGGAGTCTATGTCTCAATGGGTCAGGGCTGTTTTGGCAGCAAAGCGAGGACCCACAGGATATTAGGCAGGTGGTCACAATGTTATGAATGACCCACGTGTAGTCTGAGAGCCTTGAAAACACCAGCAGGGATCCAATTATTAAACTAGTCCAATTAAGTACACTAGAAAATATTCTATTAAAAAACTGAAATTTTATTTAAGATGCACATCACAACTTAATGCATTAGTAACTAGAAGCATTGGGAGAGTGCAAATCTCCACCAAGGCCGTGAAGCCCCCTGCCATGATGCTATCACACACTACACATGCACGCACCATTACACACATTAATCAAAGTGCTAATTATATGTCAACTCGGTATAGCTACAAGGGGTGGCTGTGGCTCAGGAGGTAGAACGAGTGTCTCACAACCCAAAGGTCAGCGGTTCAATCTCCAGCTGACATGCTAAAGAGTACTTGGACGAGACGCTGAACGACAAATTTCTCCTGATGCGTCCCCTAGAGTGTGTAAGTGAAATGTGCCAGAGGGCAGAGAATAAAGTGATGTATCAATGGGTGAATAATGCTTTTAGTAAGAAGCACTTAGAGCAGAAAAGCACTATATAAAGACCAGTCTGTTTACCATGTTACAGGATCCAGAGGGAACTGATTTTATCATACATTCAAAGCCCTCAGAGAATTCAAGTCTCCACCAAGGCCTAGAGTCTCCTCATTACACCTGAAAACAACAGCACCAAAATCATTTAACCTCACTGTGTTTTCCTTCACCATCAAACCTATGTCTAGCATTTGGAATCATTGATGCCATTAATCTGGAAGTTATTAAAGAAAAGCTCATTTTAAATATTTCCAGTTTTCTTCCAAATCTGGCAGCATAACTAATGAAGATGCAGAATGTGTTGGCACTCTCCTGAATCAATAGAGGTTCAGCTACAATTTAATGTCAGTTGCAAGTACATTACTTGCTAACTCATGGTGATGAATGTTTCATGAAAGCTATTTATTTCAACATTCTGGTTCAGGAGATTCTGAATGCTATTTGGGTCTTGAACAAACTTCAGTATGGCAGATCATATGGAGATGAGACACTCATTATAGTTATTTTTTAATGCACTTGGAACCAAATATCTTGAAATTGCTTCTATCCTACAATGATTAAAACATTCCTGGGTCTCTCTCCAGAATTTAATGGTTTATTACTAGTACCACACCTCACTCCTCAAAAA
>VUQH01015214.1:17740-33452 GCA_015106775.1 Etroplus canarensis
TTTTTTTTAATTAAAAAAATAACAGCAGGTTACAGCTTCTACCTGGGGAAACTTGGTGAAAGGGCCAGCTAATGATCTCTCTCCCACCAGGATCACAAGATTCTGATGCTTCTGCTTGCCTTGAGCTTGTTAACAGGAACTGAAAATCTTTCAGACTGGTTGCAGTTTATGTGACAGCCATCTATCTCTACTGTTTTCTGTTTACATTTAAAGTCTGGTTTACGATTTGCTTTACTTGCGTGTTATATCACCTGATGTAATGGCATGCCTACTGAGTGTGACACCGGTGTGCTTGTTGCAGGATTTAGTTTTTCTCTAGTGTCATCCTTTTTATTGCCCACAATCAAACTATTATACTGCACAAAGTTGAAAACTGAAACTGAACTGTTGCCTGCAATGTAGCCATAAGTGAGGTTGTTTAAGTGACCCAGCATCCTCCAGCAAACCAGAACAGTTCATGTAAAGATTGCAGCACTGGTTCTTGGACAACTTCCCTGGGTGCTTCTTAGTGATGAATTTACTTGTCTGAACAGCCCCTTCATGTCTGACTGAATAATTGCCGTTGCCTTTTAACAGTAGATCAAATGTACATGTTGTAGACTGTTATTTTTACTCCTCAAAGGGGAAAACAATTAGAAGGCAAAGATGGAGCGCTTCGCAGCCTCATCATTTTTTGATGGTGCTTTATGAAAATTTTAACCCACTCCCTCTTTAAAAGCGTGGTGCTTGAGACAGCATTCATGGGTCACTGCACTAAAACCCGGCCTCTGTCCTTTGGGCAAACAGTTGGTCAACGCCAACTGATGTGTTACAGCCACAAGCAAACCACACCATTAGTGTGGAGGAAAGTGCTGCATTTAGTATTCTCTGTGGCTTTGCGACTTCCAAGAGGAATTCTTAAGAAACTGTGGTTTTCTAAGAAGAAAATAGATCCTTTTTAGTTAGTCATTTTCTTCATGGTAAAATAATTTCTGTTCACTAATAGTTATTAGGGTAAACACAGGCAAACCATGAAGCATAATTCCTTTTTCCTTAATCCGTGACTTGCTGCTGCTTCTTTGAAGCTTGGAAAAAAAGGAGAATCCACTGAATAGAAAAGCTAGCCCCTGTTTAATCATTTGAAGTATATTAAAGGAGTTTGATATTTTCATGAAAATGTATTTCAGACTCTTGCATCCAGAGATCACATTCACATGTGTTTGCCAGAGATAGCACAGGCAGGACAGGTGTCTCCAGTATGTGAAATCAAATTGGCTGCAGTATTCATTGATTTAAGTGTTCAAAAGAAAGATCAGACACATTTGAAGAGATTTTTTTCCAGAGGAACATCAGGTGATTTTGGCTGGGATCCCACTGATTTGTCAGTTGTGCCACGTCAGGATGACAGACCAGTCACAAAGTGGTCCGCTGTAATCTTGACCACCTGGTTGTGATGCTCAAAAGTGTGAAGTGTTTGAGGACAAAATAGACAGCTCAGGCAATTCTCCAAGAATTTGCACCCTGGAGAAACAGTTGCCAGATCGTCTTTCACGATAACACTTGGCAGGAGGCAGATCCCATATGAAATATCTCAGCACCAGTGATGAAGCCAAAGTAATTTTGTGGGTGTCTGTGAAAACCCCTGGACTTGTAGAGGTTCTGTCAAGTCATACAGTGGGGAGAAAAAATTCATCTCCTCGACTGGTGGTTCTGCTGTTGGCTCCAAACGGCTGCTTTAATTGGACAGATGACAAAACAGGATTTAACAAAGATAAAACAGCTTTCAGATGAATTTTTTAATGCTGAAAATTTAGTCTCACAAAAGAAACAATGAAGGAGAGGAAAGCCAATATTGTGAGCAGTTATCAAAACCGCTTTTGCTTATCTGTGCAGGCAGTTTGGAAATAGACAAGTTACTTTTTTTATTTAATAAGGAACAGATGTCTATCCTTCCCTCACACAAAAGTGAGCTATTTGCCATATTGGGTGCGACTATGCAGTCTATATTGTGAGCTTTTGAAACACCCCATCAAATATTTGGCCAGCTTAGTGTTTCTATATATTTATCTTGTTGCTTTTGGCTTGAACCGAAAGTGTGTTGTCCAAGAAGCTCAAGACTTTGAAAACAGCAACTTAAAAAAAAAATGAAATCATTCAATATCTCCTACTGCATCACTACGGCTCATTATACTGAATATCATCTGTAATCTCCTTCTGCTTTGTTCATCTCTTCACCATTTGGTGGCTCGTATCAACACAATCCCATGCCATGACAATTAATGAGTTGCATTTTCTTTGTTGTGTAGGCTTATATATTTGCAACAGTTTATAGATTTTCTTTTTGTAAAGACCTCCTGTGTACCTGTTAGCTTTTTGTTTCTTGACAGTCTGCAATATCATGAATTTCCTTCATAAAGGATACAGAATACTTAGCACTTTATTTGCTGTGCTTCAGCTCACAGGAGTGCTGAATTTGCATCTTGGATATCAGATCAGATTTTTCTGTAGATTTTTGTATTTTAAGCCCAAACAAATGTTTGAATAAGCACATGAGCTGTTATGTGTTTCACCATAAATATCCCAGTAGTGGTCACTTCTGGGGTCCTGTTTCAAGAGTGCTGAGCACTAAATGGACTGTTTATTTAAAACTGTTAGCCTGTGGTGGGCTGATGGAGATGTGCTACCCCACTAAAGCTGCAGTGCACGCTTGAGCACATTACTCACAATTTCATCACTACCCCCAATTAATACTCAAGACAGCATCAGCAGCATCTGCTCAAGTTCCCTACTTGAGTTCGGCTGAGTTGAGAGAATTGAAGGTATATCAGCAGTGGTGTTTTTGCCATTCTAAATTTGCTATCTGCATGTGCTGCTGCATGAACAGGTTCACAGAGAAGCCTCTGCATTACAATTATGGCTGTTTTCATACTTGGGTGTTTTGAGTCTTAAATCAAAACCAATAATTTCAGATGGGTTTGACCTCACCGTGTTGCCTGTGTTTCTCTGACCACATTCATCCCCATACAATTGTCTCAGATCCATCATGTTTTGTGGTGTAAATCTATTGACTTGTGTTTCTTTGGGGACTTAGTCTTGGACCCTCTCCAAGCAGCTCAGTTTCCATCCTTTCCCCCTTCTTTCCTCCCTGTGCCATAAATCAATGTGATGTAATTGCATGAACTCCCTTTCCCACAGCTCTGGACTAGAGGCAGATTATTCTCAGAGAGAAAGTGTTTCAGTGTGCCCTGTTAACCTTAACCCCCAGATTCCCACATTTGTGATGTCCCTGGCTTGTGAAACATTTATTTTGGCCTTTAAAAAACTATGTTTGCAGAGTTTCTTTCACTGGTGATGTTTAGTGTTTTATGCATTGTTTTTCCAAGTAGCAGGGTTGTGGAAGTTTTGACTGTTTACGTTTGGCTAATCACTCTAAGCTCAGCAGATTAAACCTCATTTCTCTGAGTGCTTTTTGTGTTGAGCCAAGCATGATTTCTCCTGACATCTCCTCACTGTCAGGAGTCTCACAAGGCTCCCTCAACCTATTGAAGGAATGTTTCTTAAAGCACTTCTGCATTTTCACAAGATTGAACCATGGCAAAAGTCCAGCCCCCACTCCCCTTCTCTTTTTCCACATTTCATTGCCTTCCTGGCTTCCTCATTCATTCAGATATCTTTCAACTTTGTCAGGAGAGGATCAAGCATAGAGTGAACCGGTGTGGAAAGGTTTTGAAGTGAACAGGAGTCTAACTCACACACTTTGCAGTTTTACTTTATCCAGGTTTCATCATTCTTCCGCTGCTCTAGTAATCCTCCCGCTATGAATCGCACCCTGCTCTGATAGTGATAAAACCATTTCTTCCCCCTCATGCTGAAACACATTTCCAGGGTATTCAGCTATTAGTGCAGGCATATCTGACAGTGTGAGAGACAAAAAGCATGTGTCATTTTCAGTTGTGAGTTTGTCACAGCTTGTTACCTGCTGCTTGTTACTGCAGCTGCCACTTACAGGCTGACATGGATGAGGGATTTTGAGGGATTCAGGGATCTTTGGAAAATGTGCAGCTTTATGAGAAGGTCCCAGTGTGGAGCCTGTGTGTTGAGGAAATGATCCAGATGCAAAGCTTCTGGCTTTCATAACCCAGTGGGACACCTGCCCTGGTACTCCTGTGCAGCCCCCTGCAAAATCCACAAAGACAGAGGCTACCATCTTCCTGTTAGGAGGAATGCTGTTATATAGTGCTGCTGCATATGTATGTTCTATCCAGTGTGTGGAGCTTTGTTGTTTATATTAGGAGTTCTAATCGTTGTTTAACTGAGTCTGTTGTCTCATTTACTTTTAAATTCACCTAAATTTAAATGCTTAACAAATACAGTGTTAATTTTTTTTTTTTTTTGCCAAATGTTAATTTTGAAATTGACCCAAATAAAGACTAATTTAAATTTTCCCAATACGTGTTTGATTGGAAAACCTGCTGGACAACCCAGACAAATACAGCAGTGTTTGTCAGCTACCAAAAAAATTGTTGATTAAAGCTATAATTAAGTAGCTCACAGTAAAACAGTCAGTGTTTTTTCTTCTTCAATTCAGCTTCCAGATTGTGAAGTAAACGTCAATCATCATCTTTCAGCTTCACAGCAGCAGCTCATCTGCCTCCATCTCACCCTATCGTCTTCTGTCGCACCAGCCCTCTGCATGTCCTCCTCCACTACATCGATGAACCCTCTCTGTAGTCTTCCTCTTAAATAAATGCTACTGTTATCTGTGCTTAGTTACACATAACCCACATAACCGTACATTTGAATTTGAGTCTATGTTTTTAGGTGGAACAGGACACAAAATACAAGTTCATGCCAATTGTCTGTTTTTATTTGATTTGGATATTGTATGTATTTGTTTATATTTATGAATAAAAAATGGTGCCAACCTTTTTTATTTCTCAGAAATTGGGCTCAAGAAATAGATTTTGGCATGCACATAATTAACTCTGAGATCAAAACAGTAGTGTCTGTTTTTACAGTCTGTAGAATCATATATGATAAAGGATAGCAGCAATAGTTAAATGGAAGGTTTACAAGACAGTTGTGAGACCTGCTGTGATCTATGGGTCAGATGGAGGCAGATGATTCGCTGTGGCCGAAAGCCGAAGGAAGACAAATCATATATGATGAAAATACATTTAAGGGTCTACTAAACATAGTGGTTTGCACATTCTCCTCACAAGTGAAAGGTCCCTGGTTCAATTCCAGGTGGTGACACAAGCCCCTCTTACCACGGAGAGTTGAGTCAGGAAGGGCATCCGGTGTAAAACCTCTGCCAAATTACCGATGTGAATTAATCTGCTGTGGCGACCCCTTGGGGAGAATACAAGGGAGCAGCTGAAGGTACATAGTGGCATTCCAGTTCCACTATACAACACTGGAGTATTGTGTTCAAACTAAGCAACAGATTGCTGTTTTTTTTTCTGCTATGATTACCAGTTTACTTCAGATACTTTATTCATCCCAAACTAGAAACCTCTTAACATTACCACAACAGGTTTGTAAAATCAGAATGCACCTTGGACATGAACTGGGCAGATATCCTGCAATCTTTCTTAGTGTTTCTTTGTACTTTTCTCCAGTAATGTGGCCCACATGTTTGTGCGCTAATAAGCACAACATGTGTTGTTTTAGCTCAGCTTTTACAGTGTTGTTTTCCTTGTTTGAACACAACAACAATTTGAAAACAACAGTTTTCAAAGTTAAAATATGCCAAATAAATTTTTTTATCAGTTGATATGTTATTGTCTGATTTCTGAATGATTTGTGAATAGCTTCATTGGGTGTGTTCGGCAAGGTATGCAGTGAAAACCATTAACAATTGGAACCAGACGTAGGCCTCAGATTTGGGGCAGGACTGATGTTGTAACTGCCAGGCAGCGATCCAAGAGTTCCTCCTTTTTAGGGTTTATATTTTAGTTGTGCCAAAGTTTTGTTTTCATTCACACAGCAATGTGATGTATAAACTGTTACAAAGTGGCCGTGGAGCAAATTCAGATTAAAAAAGCAAAACATCACTGGATTGGCACAGCTTGTCGAGTGTAAGAACCTTTCAAAGAGGGAGTTTTGCTTGTGAAGGCGTCCAAGTCATTCCTTCTACTGGTTTTCATTATGTAAATAAGTTGCATCTGGCCCCATTGCACAAATAATTTTGCTTCCACTTCTTGTACATCTTTTGGCATTTTTATGTTTACCGCATTGTTTGTTCAGCACGCTAAATGGCTTCATGAGTTTTAAGTTGACAGGGAGTTCAAGGTAAGGGCACATTAAGATTATCTCCTAGTTACGACTAATCTTGCAGGTGAAGGATGTTTCTTTCTGCTAATGACTGTGTGTTAATGATCATTGTGACATGTTTGATAGAGAATCAGATTTCTACAATTTTACACAAAAACTATTGCCTTATGGTGTTCTAGCAAGATTTGAATGATGCCTAGAAATGGTTACCAGATGTGTGTTTAAGCAGCTCATTGTAGAAATGCAGGACCACTGTTATCAGTGTCTTGTGGAAAATATCGCTCAGGATATGATATGTTTTAGTACAAAATGTTGATTATTCATAGTACATTTCAGTCTCTGATGTGCAACAGTATGCAAAACAATTAGATGCATGTACTTCTGCTTTTCATGCATATTATACCGCCTTGTAAAATGTGCCAGAAGTCTCTTTTTTTGCAGTACTGGGCCTGTTCTACACGTACAGGTGGACTGACAAGTTGCCATTACTAGATCTGCAATTAACCAACAGAAAATGAACAGTCATTTATTCAAATGGTATATCAATAAATCATAAATGACATAAACTGCCCAAAGTTCCATCTTCTAAATTGTTAAGATGTGGTGTTTATTTTATGGAGAATTTCCAAAAGGTTTGCAATTCGTTACTAAGATAAAAATTTAGCATTTTTTGTGCCTAATGACAGAAATCAGGAACCAGTTGAGGATCAGTTCCAAACTGTCAAATTGTCGTCAGAATTGTTTGCCTCCAAGCTAGTCAATTCTTTTCATCAATGACAACATGTTGTTGTGAGACTTGCAAACTCCAGTCACATGCAAGCAATTACTGTACTCCATTTACTTTTTATAGACTCAGAAATTATATAACAGTTGCACTGATGCTGAACACCTGTCTAGGCCTACTTTGTTTTTGTTTTGGAATCAAGAAGGGAATTAGTCAAGAACAAGCAGAATTGATAATGGCAGATGTATCAATAAAATCATGTCCGTATCATTTGGAACTTCCAGAGCTGAAAAATGAAGCTGACACGGAAGTGGCTAAAATTACAGTTCCTCTATTTACCACTTGAGGCTGGCTTCAAAAATTAGTTAATCCCTGTGACTCCCCTGTTAAAATATCCAACTCTGCAGCATTAAAAAGCTTATTTACCACCTGCTACAAAAAAAACAGTTTTGCCCTTTATCTATAGTTTCCCCAACCATGACACCTCTGACCCACCTGGATAAATTGGGGCGGCAATGGCTCAGTGGGTCGGAGGACTCGCTTGGGAGCTGGAGGGTTGCTGAGGGCCGCTGGCTCAAGACCCGCCTGGACCTGGACCTGGTGGCCATCCAAGACCAGCCAGCTCAAGGCCTCGCCCTGGACATGTGTGGAGGTGGGCCAGAGGCCAGAGAGATCCCAGCTCACCCCCGAGCATTGCCAAGGTGCCTCTGAGCAAGGCACTGAACCCCCCACATTGCTCATTGGCGCCTGCAAAATGGCAGCCTTATTTGCCGACCTCCCTCACTGCATGCTGCGTGGGGTGTGAGTTGTGTGTATTCGATCTGTAGGAGTGTCTGTATTTGATTTGAATTTCCCCATCTAGGGGATGAATAAAGTTGTTTGTTTAAATGAATGTCAGATTTGGTTATCTTGATTGACATGTGACCTGATGGAGTCTTTTAGACCTTGTCCACTACTTTGAGTCATTGAACTGGACCTCTTCACTGTGTGTGGACTCTTAGTGCCTTTTGGAGCATTTTTAATTATCTGACTACTATTTATGGCTTGCTGTGTGGTACAGCCCGAAAAGTTTGTGCTTCATGAGTGAAATTCATGCATTTTATTAGTCTGTTACAGAACTAATTAGCCAGTATGCGTGTCTCTGCATTGCACTCATATGGTTTACAAATGCATCCTGCCAGTCAATGTAGTGTTAGCTAATAAATTACCACTCTACAATTTCATCCATATAAAGTAACTTCTGGCTTAAACCTTCAAAGTGCGAAGTCCAAAACCAGTGGGTGATGTTATAGCAGATACGTTCATTTTTTATTTTGTCAGTGGTCAATATGCATAAATTGTTGCCACTCTAGTCATTTCAAAATGTTTTTACTAAATCACTCTGATGTTGATCTACTAATTTGAACTGACTACAAATCTGGTGTGTTGTCTTCTGTGCACACAAAACATTTTAGGAAAACATCCTGAGGAGAGACTGTGGAAATTTCCTCTTTGTGCAAGCAGCTTTGATTTTCTTTCCAATTCCTCTCTGAGCTGAAGCTCCCTGAGCTCACTGCTGTGCAGTTTTCAAGCCTTACTGACTTGAGGATTTCTCTGGGATGGAAATGGTTATCTTGTGACTGTTCGACCGCTCACACGGCCGGTGCATGGAGGAATCAGCAGACAAACTGGGTTTAACAGCCCCAGCCCCCTTTGTGTATCTGGTAATGAACTCTTACCTTGGCTTGGAAGGCTGCACTGCTGGTATCCTTGCTGTGTTTTTGTAACCCTCACTAAAAAAAACTTGCTCTTAATTGTGTCCCATGGGTCCTGAGCGCTCAGTATTCACAGAGCTTCCTGTCCCTCTTACTGATCCGCCTCCTCTCCCAACCTTAGCCCCATCATCCCAGTCCGACAGGTTTCCCCTTTAATCGCTTGACTTCAAAGCGGTATTGTGATGCCCCCCAGGCCCCTGGCTCCTCGGGGAGAGGGGGCTAGCCTTAGGGGCCTGGGAAGTAGGGTGAAAGTGTGGTAGTGTACAGGGCAGCTGGTTAAGTCAGCCAGGCGTGGGTTAAAGAAAATAACAAGTTGTTCTTCATCATGCTGTCACTAGAGAGAAGTTGGTGTTGTGTAATCATAGAAGCAGGTTACACATATCTGAAAGGCTGTGTGTAAGACACTTCTCGGTGTTCTTTGCAGAGGTGAGAGATACAAGCTCCTGCCAGAAAAGCTTGGTACACAGAGACGAGCCCTGGCTAATGTTTGCCACAGAGGTGGACACAATATCATTTCTCATCAACATCAAAATAACACCCTCCAAACACACTTCCAAAGGCTGCATTCTCATCAGGTTTCCATTTAGCTCAAAGCGATTAACACTGAGAAAACAGAAGACTGCCTAATGAGTTCAATCTGTATCTTTAAGCTGGAATAATGGTGTACTCCAAGTGCATGAATACACTCTTGCCCAGTGTGTAACCTCCTCAGATAAACTGCTGCAGTGAGAAGAACAAAGAAGCACTGGGTTTGTTGTGGTCAAGGAGGGAAGTGTGAGTGATTAGCTGTTGGATGCCCTCTGATCAGAGTGGGGATTGTTTCTCCATTGAGGTGGTTTATCTTTATCTCTGGTGGTTGACTCACACTGTTAGATCAGTAAATCCAGAGGGGCTAAGGTGATAATTCTGCCTCAGCATTGCTCTCATTAAAGAGGGCATTCAGGAGATATATGGCTGCCAGCAAGTGGCCTCCTTATTACTATAATATTAGCGCATGATGTATATGGACTCTGCCAGATGTTGGCAAGAGATCACCAGGGAGACATGGCATCCAGAACTGTAGATTTTTCCTTTGATTGAGTGTCTTTATGAAAGTTTGATTTAGGGCATAGATACAGGTTATTGTATCTACATCTGATTTTGCCTTAAAGCTCAGAGGTTTGCTTTTGTCAACACTAGTGGGGAGTTGAGGGCGAATCCAGCTATAAAGTGTAGTTGGAAGTACTGTCATTTCCTGCATTGTTTTCCTCATCACTTACGTTTCACAGAGGAAGTGACAGTGCCAACTCACTGCTGTGCTCTGACCTAGGACATTTCAGTCAAGCTTTTCCTGCCTAATATGCACACTGGGATATGCTCAAAGTAAATGTGTTCACTCCACATGTTGTCCACCTGAAGACCTGTTGTATGGGTGTATCACACAAATACAGATCCATGCAGCAAAAAGTGGAAGGGTTATTATTACAACTAACTGCACAACAAGCTGCTTTTTTTTTCTTTTTTCTTTTTGGTTGAATAATTAAAAATGCTTAAAACAACACCAGCAGCACAAAAGGCACTGGAGAGGTCCTGTTCAGTGACTTGTATAAGTTGGTGAAGCCTAGCAGACAGTGAGCAACTACAGCTGCCAAGTGCTGCTCAAAGCAGACAGACTTTATTAATGCAAACTTACATATAGCTGTTATGAAGGTGGAAACTAGCTGTAGAGGGCAAAACCTTTTTTGTACCAGGCTGTAAATATAGTTATTTCTCCTATAAAGTTATGAATTTTAACACAGGACTCTAGTATGTGGGTTGACTGGCTTTTGGCGCTAGTCTCAAGTGGTGCTTGGAGGAAATACAGTTTTTGGCACTTGGTGTTGATTTTATTGTTCAACTCTGGAGGCTGCTGCTTTGTAAAAACTTTGCAATCATAAATGGTGCAAGATACAAAAAAAACCTAGAATTGGCAATAATATATGGAGGCTTTTGGGCATTTTTATTGATGGCATTCATGGTTATACACACAAAAATCCAGTCAATTTTGTAAAAAGGGGGGAAAAGGAAAAACCAGGGCTTAAAAAAGCTTAAATCCTTCCTACATTTTCACCTTCTGACATCTAGTCAGTAAGTGGGTATGCTGTGGCTTCAGCCAATAAGAATTTGTTGTAGATATCTTTCAGCAGTCATCTTTGTAAGTGCTGACAGTTATTGTGTGAAATGGGCATAGAAATGTCTATGTTGGAAGATTTGTTACATGCACTTATATTGGCGTATATTCATACTGCTTAAATGCCTTCTGCAGTTTCCTTTGCCATTTCTATTGTGAATTGAATTGCAGGGGGATACAGGGATAGCTATAGTAGATATTGTGTTTTTAATCACATAATTTATAATGTGCTGCTGTCTTACACACAAGATAGATGTTGATGATGCAATAATATTGTCAGAGCCTGAAATATCAGCACAGACTAATCAATTAGTGGATGCCTTGATGTTTAAATTGCCCACAGTGCTTCAGAGCTTAAATGTCAGTGACAAATTGGCAAGGGAGATTTATTTAAAAGGAAAGTCATTGAGCGGATGTAGATGAAACCTTTTCTCTAGTGTTGAATTGTTCTCTTTGTTGGACCCTCAGTGGCCTGGCCTTTCTAGTCCCCCTTGAGGGTTCATCCTATTGTTGTGCTTTTTCTCAGCCGTCTGCGTTGATCTCTCTTTGCACCCCCCCACCCCCCCATAAGCGATTCATTGATGCTTTGCGATCCTATTGGTGCTCCACTTTCCCATGTAAGGGTTTCCATGGAAACCGAAAAATAATGCAGACCCTCAACACTGTTGCTCTTCACCAGCTAATAGCTCTCTAAACAGGGGTTCAAAAGAGACTACCACTCAAACAGGCTTCAGGGTAAAATCTGACCACTCAGTACCTGATTACAGACCATAATGATGACAGTTACTTAGCTATATGCTGCTGTTGAAACAAAATTGAAAAGAATTGCAGTGTGCAGCTGGGGATCTGTTAGTTAAGCCATATGGTGAATATTATGTATAAGATTCTTTCCACAAGGCTGGCCATGCAGGTTTAGCCACTGCAATTTACCACTGTTATTGATTCCCTGAGGGTGTGATTTGTATTGTCTGAGTTCAGGGTGCTTTGATAAGGGAGTGTATCATTCCAGTATATCACACTTCTCAGATTTGCCCACTTTCCAAAGTCAGGCTTTGATTGCCTTTTCCAGATGTAATCAGAGCCTTCTATTCTATATGGGGCTTCCACTGTCAGTTGGGTTTTGTGTCCTGGTGAATCTGATGTCTGCTGGCAATATGGTGTGTTCGCGGGATGATGTGCCTGGCTCTATCAGCCAGAATACTCTTGGGATATTCTCCATCCCCAGCCCTTGTCAGAATGAAAATACCCTGCCCGTATTTCACCATCTAATGTGGCAAGAGCTGCATGCTGTTCATGTCGTCGTAGGCAGCTCTCTCCATATTTGATGCTGTAGTTGTCAGTGCCAGTGCTTTGAAACTGGCTCCAAAGTATTGTCAGTCAAAACTCTGCTGCTGACTATTTTTGCACATGGAGGCTGGAATACCAGCAATTTAATTGGCTCTCATTGCTGTATCGTTATTTTCAGCTGGGAGAACGTTGTGGCAAAGCAGTTTAGAAACAGGAAAAAAGTTTAAAGCATTTATGCTCATTAGATACACTCAGTTGGAGACATATCTTACACTGGAAGTTAAAGCCAGCAATGTGCGGTAAGAAAGCAAGGTATTCTACTTTCAGTGAATAATGCATGAGTTCAGATGCTCATCAAGGTCAAGTTGCAAGCTGCATGAGGAGACTGAGATGTGTTGGGTTTTCTAATAAAAGATAATTAACCAAGTGAGAAGGTACACAGTTTGTAATACCTCAAAGTAGATATAAAAATTTTACCTGCACAGAACTTTGGTCTAGACTGCTACTACTGAAATCAGTGCATTTTTTTGTTGTGTCCCTGTTAATTTTGCCTTTCAGCTGAGAAGTGGAAAAATTCACACAGCGAAAACACTGTTACATTCTTAGATTAGAGCACTGCTGGGAGCGAGCGCTTCATACATAATAAATGCAAACTCGGTCATATTAAGTGTCCTAGAATTTTATTTTCTGTGTTTTTCAAGCTCCCACTCTTATTCTGCTCAAATGACTTATGCATACCAAGACAAATGTGCCACTTTTCTTTCTCCTTGCCAGTGCTTCACTGTTCATTCATCTCATTACCTTAGTCTTGACCTGTGCTTCTTCTCCTATGCTTCTCTCCAACAGCCCATGAAAACAGGAGAGGAGAGAAAGGCGAGAAAAGTCATCAGCTCCACCTGAACAAAGACAAGGAACACGCAGATACACATGGTATGATAGTATTTTATCTACTAAAGTAGCACACGGAATCCACCGCTTTTATTTTCACCTTATATTTGTGTGTGAAACACATTTCGTTTGCATTTTCCTCAGCATGTGTGTGTGTTTCTCTGAATGATTTCCAGCAAACAGTAATTCCACTTCAGCACACTTAAAACCTTTGAGAGAAACTGCATAAAGAGGTTGTTGACAGACTCTTTTCAGAAAGATGCTGACAGCACAGACCCAAAGCCTTTGTTATCATCTACAGGAAGTGCAGAGCCGGTGTGTGAAGCTGGTTCTGTGAAGACACAGACGTGCTTTTGTCCCTTTGCTATCATAACAGTCTTGCACTGGTCTTTGTTAGGTCCTGATTTGCATTGGCATTTGTAACATTAGTATTCCAGGCACAACAGAGCAGCAGACATGTATAGATTGAAAGGTTAAAGGGGATGCTGGACCTAGACGCATCAACTGCACACAGAAGCATAAAAGCAGTCAACGAAGCAAATAAGTGTGCTACATGTGCAAGTGACATGTAAGACTATGACCAAATTCTTAAGCTATTTTTAGTTATATAAGTATTAATAGGTATTGATTCTAAAGGTGTTGTTTTGGTTTAATACAATCTGTGTGCAACGCTCATGCACTCACCTTGCTAAGCTTCTGAGACCTATAACAACATTGCTTTAGGTGCCAGTGTAAGCCACACTGTGCGTGGATCTAATAAACTTGGGTGTGACACCAAGTTTGATGTATGTAGACTGAATTACAGGCTTCAGCGTGCACAGTTGTGATTCCTCTGCTGTTTCTTTCCATGCTGTGCTCATCTGGGAATTTTCCCAGACTATTTTGATTGCAAGACCATTACCAACTTTGAACCTCTCTGAGGCTATGTTCACACTGCAAGGATAATGGCCTGTTTATAGTTGCCATTGTTGCCCTTGCAAATGATGGTGTGCACAAAAGTGCATGTGCGTGCTGTGCTTTGGTGTTGTTTTAGCTTGTTGTGCATCTCATGATTTTTGTAAGCATGTGGCCAGCAAGGCCAGACTATCGACATGAGTGTACAATCTTGTCTGTCTTTATTACCATTTCAATGATATTTAAGTGCAGAAGTTCGGAGGTTCTCAAATTATAGAGAGGGAGAAGCTGCAACAGCTTGAAAAGATGAGACATTCTGTAGAAGACTTTGAAAATTCCACAACAACTTTGTTTCCTGCTTCAACTTCTTCTGCTATACTAACAAGTGAGTGGCAGAAGACAGCAGAGAGGCTCTGATAAAGTCACAGTCAGCACACAACCAATGCAGTGACCATAGGCTAACTTTAGTGTTCATTTCCATTTTTTTCTTTTTTGTCAGATTTATGTATTCTTTCTTATTTTGCTGTTCAAATTATTCTTTATATGTGGACAATATCAGATTTAAGAGTGAGGTGCCTAAACTGGGAAGCCCGGTGGTTAGCATTGTCGCCTTAGAGCAAGAGGGTCCAGGTTGGAATCCAGCAGCTGGCCAGCTTAGGCCCTTCTGTGTGGAGTTTGCATGTGTTTCCAGTGCTTTCATGGGTTCTCTCCAGGTGCTCCAGCTTTCTCTGGCAGTACAAATACATGCAAAGGGGTTAGGTTAATTGGCAATTCTAAATTGACCGTAGGTGTGAAAGTGAGCGTTGTATGGTTGTTTGTCTCTCTGTGTTGGCTCTACGACAGACTGGGGACCTGTCGAGGGTGTACCCGGCCTTTCGCCCCGTGACAGCTGGGATAGGCTTCAGTGCACCCCGTGACCCTGAATTGGATAAGTGGAAGAAAATTAATTAATGAAAGTGCTTAAACCGACCTGCATGTGCAAAAGACCAGGAACAGAGATGCTGCACACTTCAAGGTATTTTACAGAAGTAAACATGAAAACCACTCAAACCAGTGGTAACATATTCATTTATAAGTTGATGCACTTTAGAAGCCAGCAAATTTGTTAGCTGTTTTGTTATCAGAGAGGAAAAGGATAAAGAGAGCCAAATTTTTAGTTATGCTTCTTGTTGAACAATAGCTGCTGCTTTTGTACAGAGGTTTATGTGGATTCCGAGTTGCCGCAAAGGGTGGTTGGACTGTATCATGAATGGCTTCGCTGAAACAGATTTCATCTGAAATGCAGGATATTTTTGCACTGTGTTGATCTGTGATCTTACACTGTTTGGAACTAATTGCACACATTGCACACGTTGCACTTTATGTGGCTAGGGAAAACCCCTTAGTCCTAGCTCTGTTTTTTCATATTTGATCTTTCTGTTACATGTTTATGTTGCACCAGGTCCTGGAGAAATGTTATCTCATTTCACTATGTTCTGCATCAGCTATATGTGGTTGAAATGAAAATAAAAGCTTCTTGAATCTTGAATCTAACTATATCTATCAGACCCTCTGTGGCACAACACTCAGGTCAAACAAGACGCATGGTTTCTGATTTGACCTTTACATCTGAGATTGTATTGCAAAGATCAGGCATGTATCTGATTTAGAATCATAAAATGAAGTTGGTCCAAATCAGAATTGAGAAAGTCAGATACCCTGGAACCTGCACTGTTCAGCTATCTTTTAAAAAAAAGAAAAAAAAAAAAAAAATAATGCTCA
>VUQH01015216.1:4148-17510 GCA_015106775.1 Etroplus canarensis
AAAAAACAGAACTTAAAAAAAAAAAAAAAAAAACACGCAAAACCATCTGGTAGGTAGCTGCATGTGCAACCAAATGTTTTAATCCACTTAAGCTCACATTCCACTGAAAGAGACAAAGTAGAAAGTAAATCCACTGAAAAACGATGACAGCACGGTCTGCGTAAGACTCCACATACCGTTTCTGGAAAGAGACCCTGCTGCTCACTTTTTAAGTGTTGCTGTGAGAGCTGCAAACACAAACTCTAGTGCATCAGTGTGAGGGCAAAAAAGTCAGAGGGAGCCCTCACAACACGCACGGCTACAGACGGCTGACACCAGTCCCTGTCGAAGTTCTTACCCGTCGTGGTTGTATGATGCCAGCACTACACTCGGGCTGGAGTAGGCGTTGCTGGTGACCCAGGTGCAGTGGACGGCGAACATCATGAGCAGCATCAACATCAGCATGGTGACTATGGACTTGATGTTGGGGCCCAGGCCCTCCTCGGCCTTCTCCTGCTCCGACACGTGTTTACGCACCTTCCCAGCCTGCCGGGAAGAAGCGTTGGTGAAGGTTACTGAAGCTCCATCAGGACACGCTCACTGTTCAGATGAGCTGGTAATGTGCTAGATGACTGTTTAATAGTCCTCACAGAGACTCCTCAGACAGACAATTAAGTGTTGTTGCTTTTTTACAATGTGACATTTAACAGCGCCTTAAAGCTGACCTGTGATAGGTTGGTGATGCATTAGTCCCTACACAGCAATTTGGAAGAAAAGCAGCAGAAGGATGAGAAAAACATAAGACATGATCTGTTTCTCCTGAAAGGTTAAAGAGGGGCAGAGCAGAGGAACAGACACCAGCCACAATCTTGTCAGGTCACACTTTGTAGTATAAATATTTCACATAACCCTCATACTATATGATTTTTTTTAATGGCGACTTATTTTGCTCCAGTTCTCATGCCTTGTTGTCTGATTACATGTAAGAACTCTACACTGAGGCCTAACATGTGTCCAAACATGCACTGTGTATCTTATTGTGACCTTTCCTTGATACACAACTGGTATAAACCGAAATAAGCTTTTTCAAGTCCCTTTCACTTTTGTGGCGACCCTCACTTTAAGCCAGAGGTGTCAAACACCCAGCCCATGGGCCGCGTCTGGTCCCACCCCCCGATTTGACGTCAGAAATATCATGTAATTCAGCCCTATTAAGCTCCACATTGCAATTATATAATTCAATGTGTCCAAATTTCATTATATAATTGTAATGTGGCCCTTTAAAGGGTCGAATTACGTGACATTTGAGACATCAAACCAGCGATTGGAACTAGGGGGCGGGGCCAGTAGCGGCCCGTGGGCCGGGAGCTTGACACCCCTGCTTTAAGCAAAGTTATTTCTAACGGGCCGCGCCTAACAAATAAGAGGCTCGAACCCGAGGTGGGTGGGGCTTCACGTTAGAGACGTCTGCTCTCTCTGATGTCACTCAGAGCCAAGGGTAGAAAAGCTGTCCCGATCATACGCTTTTGGCTCACAGGGACCCTTTGTACGTACGTCGACTTCATTATGTGAAACTCTGGCCATGTTTATGCTGAGCAACCATCACTCTAACAGTATATACAATCACTGGCCACTTTATTAGGTACACCTTGCTAATATCAGTTTGGATACGTTTTCACCTTCAGAATTGCTTCAATTCTTTGTGGCACAGGAAGCATTCCCCCAGAGATTTTGGTCCGTAGTGACATGATAGCATCACAGAGTTGATGCGAATTCATCAGCTGTACATCGTGATGAGAATCTCCCGTTCCACCACATCCCGAAGGCGCTCTGTTGAGCTGAGATCTGGTGGCTGAGCAGAGTAAACTTACTGTCACGTTCAACAAACCAGTCCGAGGTGATCTGAGCTTTGTGACATGGTTATCCTGAGGGAAGCCGCCATCAGACGCGGTCATAACAGGGATGGACATGGTCAGCAGCAGTACTCAGGAAGGCTGTGGCCTTTAAACAATGCTCAGCTGGCACTAAGAGGTAAAGCGTGTGCCAGGAAAGAGTCACTGCTGCCTTCCTATGAGCTCACAGCAGTCTGGCTCTTCTCCCCTGACCTCTGGCATCAACAAGGTACTTTCTTCCAGAGAGCTGCTGCTCCTCTTTTTCTGGATCATTGTCTGTAAGCCTTAGAGGCGGTTGATCTGCTGACAAGATCTCAGCAGATCAGCAGTTTCTGAAAAACTCAGACTGGCACATCTGACACCAACAACCATGTTGCGTTCAAAGTCACCAAAATCACTGTCATTCTCCAGTCTGATTTCTTAAAACTACAGCAGGTCGTCGTGATGATGTCTACTTTAGATATTTACATTCATATGTGTATCTGCTCACACATTCACTTTGATTAAGGTTACAAATAGTTCCTTTACACCAAAACAATGACCTCAAAATCACTAAAAGCTATAAATGTCTTGTGCATTTTAAGAGACAATAAGGAGCAGTCTGATGACCCCTGACCTTATCATAGAGGTTGCCCGCGTTCTTCCTGTCGTCCTCGTCGCTGCTGTCCTCGGCAGGCGGGCTCTGTCTCTTCATGTCGTCGCCCAGGTAGTGTTCGAACACGCTGGAGAAGGCGATGGCCGACAGCATGCACACCACCGGAGTCAAGGTCAGCATCAAACGCACCATCACGCCAGCAAAATACACGGCGCTGATGGCATACAAGGCCACTGGTGAAGAAAGAGAGACGAGGAAGTTAGAGGTGACCAGAATGGAGTGGGTTTGATGCAGTTATTTTAAAATCCATTTAGCCAATTTATTTCAATTCAATGCTGCCAAGTTTGAAAGGTGTGAAGCGTCTGCTGTCCGACAGTCACCTGAAATAAACACACTTCTCTTCTGTGCATTTATTACAGGGCAAACCACACTAATAGGTGGAAACAAGGTAAAAAGAGAAAAATGGAACAGCAGAAAGGCAAGTACGGCACAAAATCAAACACAAACCCAAATGTGCATTTTTGATTTTATTTATAGAGTGTGAGATGAAAGAGTCTCTGTGGAGTGATTAGGAGGGAACACGTAGAGAGCGGGGAGAGGGGAACGTAGAAAAACTGCCGAGGGAGCGCGCAGCAGCAACGTAAGTAAATAAGAAAGTAGTGCACAGAAGAAAGGGCAGAAAAACCCAGCAGGGGAGGGAGGCTTTATGCTGGTGAGGAGCTCTTTAAGACCTTTTCTGCCATGATTCAAACACACGACCAAGTAAAGACAAAGACAAAATCAAAATGGGAATGTGTAAACCCTACACTACACAGTAGTACAGATGCAGTGATGTCCACTAAAGTTTAGCAATCCAAGTAAAGCTCTACTGGGAAATTTTTCAAAAGTCACTTACAAACCTTTTTTTTTTTTTTTTTTAAACAAATGGCATCAAGTTTAGAAGTTCAAATCTTATTCCAGCAGAATGCACTGATGCTTCAAAGAGCCTTTAGTGATGGCAGGGATGTTTGGATGTCTTAAAACGCTCCATAAAGCAGACGCCAACACACTCAGCAAACTGAGGCACAGGCCAGAAACGTTGTGGGCGTGGAGCCTGACTCTCTGACAGCGGCGTCAGAGACGAGGACGCTGTCCAAATTATGGACAATAATGGTCAATCCTTCACATCCTGGACCTGTGACAGGCACAGGAGCACGTTCAGCAATAGACTCATTTACCCACGATGCATCACTGAACACCACACAAAATACGGTGCAAGGCAAAGATTACAACTCCTCCCTATGAAACCTGGACTATTTTCTATTGCCATAGGTTATATATATTATATACTGTTTTACTTGGAATATTTCTTGCATGTAGGATTTATATATTTTTATCTTGATATTTTCAGTTTTTCTTCTTCTTCTTCTTTCGGCTGTTCCCATTAGGGGTCACCACAGCAGATCATCTGCCTCCATCTCACTCTATCCCTGGCATCCTCTTCCCTCACACCAACCCTCTGCATGTCCTCCTTCACTACATCCATCAATCTCTGTGGTCTTCCTCTTCTCCTCCTGCCTGGCAGCTCCATCTTCAACATCCTTTGTCCAACATGTCCACTATCCCTCCTCTGAACATGTCCAAACCATCTCAGCCTTGCCTCTCTGACTTTGTCTCCACATTTTCAGTTTTTCATATTTATATTTATATTTATGTTTAACTGAGCATCTGTAATGTAGGCAATTTCCCCCCTGGGAAATTAAAGTATTCTGATTCTGACTGTTGAAGTTCTACAACAAAATTCGGTCTTTTAACCTAGAAATACATATTGCTTCCATCACAGATCCGTATGTTCTTTTCTGCTGGATAGCTTTCATTTGATTTGCTCAGGGACTACAGATATAAATGAGCACTACTGATCAAATTTGGCTTGTTTATATTCTTATACCAATGTCCATTAACATGCATTTATATTCATGAGAAAAGGTGAAGAATGAAAGTCAGTGAATTGTAAATGGACTGGTGCTTTTTTCTACTCTGAGCACTCAAGCCACATTCACACAGCGCTTTATTT
This sequence comes from Etroplus canarensis, assembly GCA_015106775.1. Classification (NCBI taxonomy): domain Eukaryota; kingdom Metazoa; phylum Chordata; class Actinopteri; order Cichliformes; family Cichlidae; genus Etroplus; species Etroplus canarensis. The sequence continues at coordinate 8,668 of VUQH01015216.1, forward strand.
TATGCCTTTAAGTGCATTTTAACCATCACACACACATTCACACTCTGATGGATGCATCAGGTTTGGCATGTACGCTGGAGAAGCCAGGGATCGAACCGCCAACCATCCTGTCGGAAGACGACCCGCTCCACCTTCTGAGCCCAGCAGAAGCAGAACAGAGTACATGTGCGTGAATGAGAGGGAGGCAGGTGGAATGGCGAAGATACAAGGAACAGAGGTGGAGAAGGTGGAGAAGTTTAAACACCTGGGGTCAAACATCCAAAGCACTGGACAGAGCACAAGAGAGGTGAAGAAGACTGCAAGAAAGGAGTCCATCAGAGGGACAGCTCAGGCAAAGTGGTTTGGAGACAAAGTCAGAGAGGCAAGGCTGAGATGGTCTGGACACGTTTAGAGGAGGGATAGTGGATATGCCGGACAAAGTTGAAGGTGAAGCTACGAGGCAGGAGGAGAAGAGGAAGACCACAGAGAAGGTTTATGGATGTAGTGAAGGAGGACACGCAGAGGGTTGGTGTGAGGGAAGAGGATGAAAGCGACAGAGCGAGATGGTTGCAGATGATCCGCTGTGGTAACCCCTAAAGCGAAGAAAAGATGACTCATCTTAACTGCGAAATACTGGCCTGTCTTTCTCCTTGTTAAGCTGCAAACTTCAGGGCTCAAAAATGAAGCCTCAATACCGAAAAACTGCAGTTCCTCTAATGACCATCCAAGGCTGGTTCCCAGAGAGCACCATGTTAAACTTTACAGCCTTAACCATGTGAACATCATGGTACCCAAAAAAAAACAAACAACCGTTTCGGGCTCCACGGCTAACTTCCATCTTCATAACAACTGTACAGACAGGTGAAGTTTTTGAAATGCACCCATTTGGATTACGTTAGGACTTACATTTAAGGGTGAGGACACTTACTGACATGCGTGCAGCAGGGGTCACCTCCTCTGGGCCACAGAACTGAACTTCTCTGCTTCATTTGTGGTCTTTTCAAGCATTTTTAACAGAACTATCGATACGTGTCAGAAAACACACACGTATGCTTATAATAACTGTTTTAAAGTGCCCAGCTTGGTAGTACATAGGTGCTACGCAGATCCACGTCTAAAGGTTACAGCAGTTCACCGTCACCAAGAGGCGCTGTCAAAAATATGCGGAATAACCAGCAATGTGTCCCACTCTGCTTCAGGGTTGTGCTCTTGTTGGTCTTCTAGCTGGACCTTTGTTCAGACACGTTATAATATAGGCAGAACTTTCGGGTAGTGAAGTGAAAAACTGAAACTGTTCCGCGCAGCCAGTGTCCTGTGTTTCTCATGTACGCTTTCAAGCTTTATTCAGTGCTCTCTCTCTTTGAGGTGAACTTCACTGTCACTCCCTTACCTGTTTAAGCCAACTTTTCAACCAATCGACATGCAAGCATGTGCGTCTCCTCAGCCTCTGCAGCCAAAGAGCTATGCAAGTGGACAGCAGTGGACCATAAATTTGCATTATTCAACTTAAGAAAAGCCGACCCTTACGTGCAGACGGGTTTACAGTGCCACTGAGCTGCCTCAGTGTGACTGCTAACCACGAAAAACTGCAGAATCTTATATACGTCTTTGTTTTTCAAAGTCTACAATAAAGTGCAGATTTTCAGAAGAGGCGTCAGACTTTTGGGCCCCACTGGATTCTGAAAAGGCGTTTCTGTTGACGCAGTGATGATCAAAAAAGAACAATAAATTAATCCTCTGAGATAAATTAATTCCGCCTTGGCGAGGGAATAATGAATGTGTTCAGTGTCCCTTGTTTTTCTTTCTTACTGTTTACCAAATCACACAAAAACTAACGAGGCTCAGTCTCACAAATCTTGATGGAGTGGTGGAACGCGGGTAAAATAGGAACTCATTAGATGTCAGTGCAGATACAGATCACTTTCCTTAAAACTGCAAGACAGGACAATGGCCTTAGCAGAGGGTTGTGCTTTCTGAGTGTCTTTTAGCTCTATTATAAAAGGCTGCATGTCCTGTAAATGTTATTTTATTTACTACTTGTGTGCTAATGTTCATCTCTCAGTCACATACTATACTCTGTATCTGTGCTGATGTTTAGCAACGCTCTACAGCGGATATTCAAGATTCTTTTATTGTCATGTACCATGTAACAATGTGCATTATTACGGCAATGAATTTGTTTTGTTAGGTGCCGGCTCAGTTTGCCATTATGAACATATAAATGCAAAACAAGTAAGTCAAGATAAAAAAGAATTACATCTACTATTATATATGATACTATAGAATCCGATGATAAATAGTAACAAAATAAAAACAGAACAGAATAGAATAAATACAGTCTGGTTGTGTGCAAGACGCAGTATGGAGGAGGGAGGGGGCCAGCCCACTTTCCTGGTGAGAACACTCAGTTTCTAACGTTAAGCGTTTAATATTTATTGAGCTCACAGTTGTATACAGTCTACTTTTAAATGAGACATTTCTAATTTAATAACTACATTACACACACAGATAGATGAGAACCAGCATGGCATCTAAATTAGCAGAAGTGCGCAAACAGCTAAACTCACTATATATCACAAGATGATAACGAGGCAGAATGAAAAACTGACAGGGAAACAAAGGAGCTGTAACGCAACGTAAAGAGCAGAAAGGTGGAGGTGAACACAAAAGGATACAAAAGAAAACACAGTAAACTGTCCAAACACACGCTAAAGAGGAATTAAATCATGACGAGTGCTGCTGAGGAACAGTGCATTATAAACAAATGTAGCCCGCATGCTGTATGTGAGACACACTGCTGAGATCGCTGCTCCAGGACGAGTGTTATTATGCCACACACTGAGCCTTATACACACAGATGCTTCCATTCAAGGGGAAACGTTTGGAGAATTTTCAAAATGCTCTACGAGGCAAGATAAATAAAGAAAGGAAAAAATTCAGGAACTTCCCTGTAAGAATCAAAAACCTCACTTGATTTAAATCTGGCCCCTCTTGCGTCCAGGATCATCATCTCCAGACTGCTGTGAAGTGCTGCTGCTGTTTGCAGTGTAGAAACTGTGGTGTTTGTAATTTTGCAAACATCATCCTCGACTTGATTAGCATTTTGTGACGCGGACAATGTTGAGCGGAGGTGAATAACGTGAGCGGCGTTTAAAGATTGCGCTGGTGTGGCCTGAAAACTCCAGCACCGTCAATGCACTGTGTGTCTTGCACGCAACGACACGCGCTCAAGTTCAGCTCAATTTAGGTGAATGTGCTCCATCAGACGCCGCAGGGCGGGATCGAGCGCACGCCGACAGTCTCACAGTGCACAAGTGACCGTCGACCACATTAGATCTGGGTCAGGTTGAAACAGAAGTTGATGTTTGTTCCCTTAAGCTTCAGGGTGAAGTCACAGAGTGTACAGTAAGCAGTCACAAGAGGACTCCTAGTGGGAGATCTAAAAATAGCAGTCCAGAGATATACAAGAAGATGACCTTGAAAGTGTTATCATCCATACATCTTATCTAGGTTCAGGTCATGGGGTAGCAGGCCTGAGCACAGATGCCCTCCCTGGCCACCTCCTCCAGCTCGAGAGATATAATCCCTCCCTCCCAGTAGGAGGTGCCCAAAACACCTCACCTAGAAGGAGCTCAGGAGGCATCCTGGTCAGATGCCCCAAACTACTTCAAGTGGCTCTACTGTGAGCCCCTCCCAAACGATGGAGCTCCTTAACCCATCTCTAAGGCAAAGACGACACCTTCGGCCGCTTGTATCCATGATCTCATTCCTTCAGGGACCACAGGTGAGGGTGGAAACCTAGATCCACTGGTAAATCGACAGCTTCGCTTCAACACTCAGCTCTCTCTTCACTACAACAAACCAGTACAGCGTTGGCATCACCGCCAACGCCACGCCAATCGCTCGGTCCATCTCCCGTCAAGACCAAACCAGTTCAAACACTTTCCTGGTGAGTTTATGGGCTCAATCAACCCTTTCAGGTCACACTGAATAAAACGTGAAGTCATTTTTGTAAGTTATGGTCATTCTGAGAGTTGGAGAGGAGGATTAACCAGGGCTGCAAGTAACAAGCTGTTAGCCAGTGAGCATGCGGGTTCAAAGCCAGACCCACCGCTCGCTCATCACATCCACTGGCAAAGATGACGACGCGCTCGGCTCGAGGCTTTACGATGGAACTTCACAAACCAACGGGCGACGTCACAGTAGCTACATCCACTTTTACACTGTCTGTGGGGGTTACAAACATTCACATCGGAAACATAAATGAACACGTTAATAATTACATTTAAGAGATTTTTTTCTCATTTAAAGAACTGCGAGGGATATGAAATACTTAAAACTGGAATGTTTATGAATTAGTAGCTCATCGAGCTCTCGATCCATCACAATTCAGAAGTTACTGTAATGTGTGAAGTACAGAAAGAAAGCGATAAGTGTCCTTGTCACTGATTGGCTGTCATATCCATGCAATTTTGCCCCTGGGATTAATAAAATATTCTGATTCTCCAGGACAACGACCCTACTTCTTGGCAGGCCTGGCTTAAGACATCATGCCAGAAATAAACCTAATGATGGCAGAGGGGCACATGCAAACACTCAGTTTGTGAACAATAATGTGAAGTAGCAATTCTCACGAAAGTGGAAAAGTGCCCATAAAACAATAAAAGTGATCTTGAGTTTGGGTGAAGGCCTATTAGGTGATCCTCGTGAGCACGTTTTACTATCACCGGATCAATACTGTAGGACGCCTCGGCTCGCCGCGGTATTTGCTCACCAGTCCTTCAGCTGGACGAGCTAAAAATGAACTGTTTGCTCAGTATTGTAAGCACAACACAATTAGAGATTATTAAAGCGATCCAGTTCATCAGCGACGCCCGAACGATGGCACGCAGCGCGGATATGCCGAGTCCCGACTGGAAACACAAGCCACGCTTTTCAATGTGTTTTTCCCCTCTCTGTGGATAACTTTTTATCTCTTTGCAGTTTTATTAAACAGTGTGTGGTGTGTTGTGTGCAGAGGAGGGACAAGACAAACAAAACAGTAAAAGAAGCCAGAGAGCTGGACTGTTCAGGATTAGCATTTTCACACACTCGCTGATTTAGCAGAGAAAGGCTTTCCAAGGGGATGTGAAATAACAGTGAGGGCTGTGCCACGCGTTCAAGCTTTACCGATATCACAGGGAAAGAAAGCTCTGCAGCAAACACCCGAACATGAATAACGCTCAATATGATATAAAACACACCGCAAGAGGCATCGTTAATTGAGAAAAAATAACTTCCAAAACAAGTGGGTCTTTTTTGTGCCCTCCAGTAAATCTTAAACACAGACCGACGCAGCGGCTGCGGCCTGGTAGCAGAGAACATTAGTCTCAAGAATATCAAGCGTTTTCATGGCCAAACTAAAGGAGGTCAAGTTGCTGCGATCATTTGAAAACTAATAATCTACTCTCTAAATTAAACAGGCAGTCTGATGGAAAGATTGTTATTCATCTTGACTGCTGTTATGGCATAATGATTTTTTAAAATGTTTTTTTTAATTCCCAAAACACTTTACACAACAGCAAGGCATGAAATTAGAAATTAGTTACAGTCTCAGACACATATCAGTGCTCATCAGTTATTGGCCACCATTCCCCTGCTTCACAATCGATTTGTAACTGTAATTATGCATTTAATAATATATATTTATACATCATATCAATACATGTCTGCTTGCTGGAGTGAACTCACCTCAAGGACGGCAAGAACCAGCTCTGCACAAAGTCTGGCATTTATTAAGTGTCTTTATAGTTTTGCTGACCACTCAAAGCACCTTACAATATACAGTATATTCAAAGAGCACTTCATCTACCTTGCATCCACACCTGTGGCCAAAGTCACGAGTTTAACATGCATGGCAAGAAGCTGGACATCCTGGAGATAAACCACGCAGGCACCGGGAGAACACGAACGAGTCCAGAACCTGCTGCTGTCAGTACTGCCCGCTGCACCCCCGTGCCACCCCATGATGACAGTTATGCTCTCTTCTCCATATACACTAGTCACAAAAAGTTAGGGCTGCTTGGCTTTTGGGTGAAATTTAAGGAAAATTTAAAAAAGTACGCTACAGCGGTATTATATCATGAAAGTAGGGCATGTAGGTAGAATCATGCAGTGGTGATTTCCTCACATCAAACAATTTACTGAAACAAAAGCCAACAACAGTGGCGGGTATAGCACAACAAGAAAACGATTTGTCATGTGACCTTGACCATCAATTCCAGCTCGACTTCTGCGACTCTTCCAGTCCCTCTGCTGCAGCCTGCTGATGACACTAAGCTCAGTGGCCACGTCCCTCTGAGAACATCCCGTTTGAGGCCTCGCGGTGGCGAGGTGCTGCTGATCAGCTGTTAGGTGTCGTCTTGGTCTCGTGATGTCAAAACGTGCACAGCGTGATGAAGAGGACTGTTTAAATACCGGCTCTGACTGAACCAGAAAACGTACTGGTCGGTTCGTGGATCAAACAGCAGTTGTGAATTTTGCCGCTGAGCTCCCTGCTAGAGAACGGCAAGTTTTGCAAAAAGTACTGAAACACTGAACAGCTGGACATGTGCATTCAAAAGTGTAGAGACGGTCAAATTAAGGTCACCTGTAAAGGTTATAGTGCATTTTAGGCGCATCCTGAAATTGCACCTGAAAACCAAATATTCTCAAATTTTTGTGATTAGTGTACATTTGCAGGACACTTAATTAGGTACACCTCGATAGTACAGGGTTGGACGTAGCTTTGCCTTTGGAACTACCTTAATTCTTCATGGCACAGATCCAACGAGGAGCTGGAAACATTCCTCAGAGAGTTTGGTCTGTACTGACATGATAGCATCTAGCTGCTGCAGATTCATCAGCTGCACCACCACGATGAGCATCTCTCATTCCACCACATCCCAAAAGTGCTCTACTGGATCGAGATCTGGGCACTGTAGATGCAACTTGAGTACAGTGAACTCACTGTCATGTTCAAGAAACCAGTTTGAGATGACGTGCGTTTTGTGACGTGGAGCATTATCCTCCTGGAAGCAGCCACCAGATGGGTATACTGCGGTCATAAAGGGATGGACACAGTCATGTCCCCCCACATCATGACACCACCACCAGCACTACCTGCCTGTGCGGTTGATACCACACAGGATGGATTAAACTTTTCATGTAGTTCACACCCAATTCTGATCCCTACCATCCAAACGTCACAGCACAAATCAAGACTCACTGGACCACGCAACGCTTTTCCAGTCTTCTATTTTTCGATTTTGGTGAGCCTGTCCGAATTGTAGCCCCAGTTTCCTGTTCTTAGCTGACAAGAGAGGCACCCGGCGTGGTCTTCTCCTGCAGCAACCCATCTGCTTCGAGGTTCAATGTGTTGTGCTCTGAATAGAGATAGTTGTGTGGGAAAACGCCAGCAGATCATCAGTTTCTGGAATCCTCAGACCAACCCATCTGGCACCAACCACCATGCCACATTCAGACTCACCTGTCCTCCCCAGTCTGATGCTCAGTTTGAACAGCCGGTCAGGTCCAGCAGGTCATCTTGCCCATGTCTACATGCATAGGAGCACTGAGTTGCTGTCATGCGATTGGCCGATTAGACAATGCGTGTTACAGAAAGGTTGAACAGGTGTACCTAATAAAGTGGTCTCCCTGTGTATGTCTAGTGCTTGTTTTTGTAACTGAGCAACAACAAAAATATGGCTCCATGTGTGCAGACAGAAATAAAATAGACCTTTTTAAACAAAAGAATAAACCTTTGTTTACATTCTAGCTATAAATTAGTATATTAATAATAAACCACTATAGTGAGGTCATTTTCTTTGTTGCTGTTTTTGATTTAAACATCACTGCTGCAACCTTAGGTCTTGGTCTTTCTGAAACGCGCCAAGGCCGTCATCCTTCTGGGTTGTTGCAACTCAACAGGCTATGATTGCTGCAGCTTGTTCCAACAAATATGGGGACAAACAGCACATGGCACCACGCACACGCAGGCAGGCTGGTGACTGCAGAGGAGCCAGAAGGGTCTCAGAATCAAGTAAGCTCGGAGCTGTTACGTTAGTGTTCATCATGTTCAGAAGTGTTGATACACTTACATTTAAAAAGGTTTCTTCCCCAAACAAAGTTAAGCAGGACACAGTGTGTGGGTGTGCTTGTGTTGATTCAGCGGGGATCCTCATAAAATGAGAAAATGCAATTAAGAGGACATTAAATGTTTGTAAGCCATCCTTGAGACTTACTACATCATAATTCATTCCTGTGTTCTCCATTACAATAATGAAGACATTTCATCATACACTGATGCAGCAGAAGGTACAAAGTGATGCATAAAATTTCACCAGAATGCAGAAAATTAGGTGCCTGACGCTCAATTGTCCTGCAAATAAATTAAACTCCAGCTGAGACCAGAGGAGGTGAGTAAAAGCCCTAAAAACCAGGAGCAGTTTTAATTTTGGTTTTATTGTTGAACTACTTACTTTGATGGTCACTGTACTTTATATTATCAAAGTGAGATTTGTGGCATTAAAATGAAGTATTGATGTAATTATTTTACCGAACTTTTAATTGTAAAATAATAATTATCAAGCTTGTCACCGTCAGACGTTAGTGTGAAGCACAAATTCCACCTGAGTGACAATTGTATAAAAGGCTTTAGAGTGCACCAGTGAAGCCGCCTCCTTTGTTATTAACGTCTCAGGATGGGGCCTTTTAGCATTAGACCGAATCTAAAACGCGTCGGTGCAAAAGAACCCGGTGGTTGCTCCTCGCTGCCCGACTCTGCTGCTGAAGCGACAAAAGCAAGTTAAAAAAAAAAAAAAAAAAAAAAAAAAAAATGCACGAAA
>VUQH01015225.1:3286-45046 GCA_015106775.1 Etroplus canarensis
ATCATTTTTAAGGGGTTTGATAGTTTTGGTCTAATTATGCATCATCTCTTTTTTAAATACACTGCAGAAAGAAAGGTTTATACCAAAATGGTGTTGAGATTAAAATCAATAGTACATTTACTTTAAGCCAATAATTAGTATACTTAATTAGTATGATAAATTAAAATTTATTAGCATGCTAATTTCAAGCTGTAATATTTAACATGTAATATGTAAGTAATGGTGACTGCACTGCATTTTATGCCCTTGCTGTTTTCTTCCAACAGGGAAACTGGTCTCTGAAGAGATTCAAGATGGACCGTCAGGGAGTCACCCAGGTCCTGTCTCGTCTCTCGTATATTTCAGCTCTTGGCATGATGACCAGGATCTCCTCTCAGTTCGAGAAGACAAGGAAAGTCAGCGGGCCACGCTCCCTGCAGCCATCACAGTGGGGAATGCTGTGTCCATCTGACACCCCTGAGGGAGAGGTGAGCCTGACCCACCCCAATGACCCACTCTGGAGTTTACACAAAGACACAGTTCTCCAAATATCTCAAAGTTGAACATAACCAAAAACTATCAAGTGTGAAAGTGTGTACACAGGAAGATTAATATACTGTGGCACCTGTACAGCTCAATATGGGACTCACAAGCAATAAATTATTATTTTCATTTAAAAGAAACCTGGTCTGGTACTTTTAATAGTGCTTTTCTCCTGTAACTGAACACAAAACACTTTTTAACAATGTGTCACACAGCAATTCTGTATGGATGTATCAGGAGCAATTTGGGATTCAGTGTCTGTCTGTCATGGACATGAGGTGGGGAACATCCTGGACAGGTTGCCAGGTCATCACAGGTCTATGGTGGACTGTGGGAGGAAGCTGGAGTACCCAGAACAAACCCACACTGGATTTGAGCCCAGGACCACCTTCCTGTGAGATGAAAGTGCTAACCACTGCCTGCATTAAATAACGTTTTTAATAAAAACTGAAAGACAATGAAGGAAAGCGGGAAAAGAAGCTCTGAAAGCAAATACACTTCTTAGGTTTAAAATAATAGACTGTTGTAAAATCAGTTGACCATTCACACTGAAGATGAGTTGAAGATCTCACACCCCGTGTTGGTTGGACTATGAGCAGCCACTAACAGGGAATAAAGGGAAAATTATTGATAGTGAGTCTCTTACAAAGACTCATGTTTCTGTACACTGGTTTTTCCATGGGAATAATATCGAATTATATGTGGATTTTGTAGGCCTGCGGTCTGGTGAAGAATTTGGCTCTGATGACGCACATCACCACTGACATGGAGGATGGTCCCATCATCAAACTGGCCTTCAACCTTGGGGTAGAAGATGTCAACCTGCTGTGTGGAGAGGAGCTCTCCTACCCAAGCGTATTCCTTGTCTTTCTCAATGGTAAACCACCTCCACGCCAGTACAACCTAATAAATAAATAAACACAGAGGGAATTAACACTGTTGGTTGTTGCTTTAGATCACTTGAAAAGAAAGTCTTAATCCTCCCTGTTTTGAATGCATTGCTTATGAACATAAAGGGAAAATATTCTGTTTAGTTTACAGAAGGTAATTTTGCATTTCACTGTGGGCCTGATAAGTCATTAATTTTATGGCAGCAGTAGGTATTATTCTTGAGTCAAAACTTGGCCCCTTAATTACTGTATATGTTTGTCTCACCACTGATAACTGTCAAATTATATTAGCTGCCATACCATTTAATTAGCTGGTAGCAGCAGGTGTCAAAGCCCTTCAGTGTGTTCAGTGCAAATGTGCCCTCACACAGAGGCAGAGCACAGTGTCTCCTCTGTTCTCCAGTCATTTGTCTGTCAGACTTGATATGAACACACCCCTGCAGGCAGCTTTCTCCGGCATACACTGCAGTGTCTTGAAAGTGTCTGCTTTTTTCTTTGCATTTGAAGTTGTCTTTGTCAGAGTTTCCAACAAAAAATCAGCTGATTAATAATTTGTTGTGGTATTTTCATGGAGAAATGCCACAAATTTCCTGTTTCTGACTCTTAGATGTAAAATGTGTTGCTATTCCTTGTCTTGTGTAGTAATAAACAGAACAGCTAAGACTTCAGACCGATGATAAATAATTTAAAGATGTTGCATTTGGCTCTGAGACATTGTGTGTTTGTTGGTACTATTCTTTTACATTTTACAGACTAGATGACTAATGAATAAAGCTATAGATGGATTAATAAAGAAAATAATCATTGGTTGCTATATTTAAGCTTTAAAGTAAACAAATAAATGCATAACAGTTAATTTTTTTTAACAATAGCTGAACACATCAGTCTTCTAACTCCCAACTAGAAAAAAAAAATCCCCCAAAAAGTAAACCTTTAAGTAAAATTTAAGTTTTACCTCTGCCGTTCTATCCGGCCATCTGCTTATATGTATTATTTGTGCAGGTAACATCCTTGGTGTGATTCGAGATCATCATAAACTGATCAACACTTTCAGGCTGATGCGCAGGGCAGGTTTCATTAATGAGTTTGTGTCCATCTCCACAAACCTGACTGACCGCTGTGTCTACATCTCGTCTGATGGAGGACGACTCTGCAGGTGGGGAAGTTTAGCCAGACTAAAGATATGAAAGCAAATATGTATGGTATGAAATACATGGATTACAATATCTTAATATATCAAGGAATTTGTGTAACACCGTATTCAGTTGTTAGTGTTGGTGAGATTTCTGTGGCTTTGTGTGGAGAAAGGAAGAGGCTCTGTAAATCTGTGGTGTTTTTTTTCCCTGCAGACCATACATCATAGTAAAGAAGGGAGTGCCAATGGTGAAAAACAAACACATTGAAGATCTCTCTCAGGGCTACAGGTACGGCCAGGAGTCCCAAGAATTGCTTATTTATGAGAACATCTATTAAAAAACAAGATCTTTAAGCTAAAATCATTTCAGGTCCCTACTATCATTGGTTTTCTCAAAAATACTTCTAGGTATTAAGGTAGGGGTGTTTTTAGACATTTTTCTAGCGTCATACTTATTGAGGTGGTCTTTTTAAAGTTTTTTTAACTAGTGAATTACCTGAGCCAGGTTCTTCAAATTTTTTAGGGTAAATTATTTCTACTTATATTTGTTTGAACTACATTCCTATACTATATTCATGCAGTATTTGTGAATACATAAATGAGTATTTCAGAAATTCATTTTGGGAAAATGAAACCATCACAAATTTTGGATAGAATATTAACAAAAACTTGCTCTTTCTAAAAGAGTTAATTTGGATTTGGTACATGATGTCATACCTGGGGAATATCACGCTGAAATTCAATAAAAATGTGTGGATTTTTTCCATATGCAAGCTTTAGTATTTGTGAAACCATTCACCTGATTTGGACTGTTTAAAGAATGTTTTGCTCCTTGTATATGAGAACCTATAAATAAAATATCAGTCCCTACCTGCAAAATTGTGGTTTCAACAGGACTCCAGATCTACTGTCAGAGATTGGACATCCAAATCATTTGAAGAATTGAAACATCCATCTTTCTTTTACTCTATATTAACTTAAGCTAAGAGTCCATATTCACAGAGCCATAGTACCAAATATTTACTTTAAAAATTTTAAGAACGTAGTTCAGGTAGTTTTCTACATAATACATAATAGAATTTTAAAATGACCCCTCAAAAATGATGCTAGAAAAATGTCTAAAAAGACCCGAGCCTTTTCCCTTAATTTTTTTTAATCCCCTGATATTTCTTAACGCTCAGGTGGTAGACATTTGATGAACTGCCATGGGATGCCCCATTACTGTTTTTGTTGGATTTTTAAGTTGTATGTTATTTATGCCTTCATTCATCTAAAAAGCAGAGGATTTATACCATTGTTAAAAGAAAAATTCATTCATTTGATGGTGTGTGTTATAAATTATATTTCCTCACAGTTCTAGGCCACTAGATGTGGGTAAAATTTACAGCATTAATAATTAAATTATCACAAATTTAAGAAAAGAACAAGATAATTTCAATTAATCATTGAAGTTCTCTGCCACTTCTTAGTTTTGATCATACCACACATAAGAACTTTCTGAACAGCAGATTTGATGGTTTCTAAAATTCTCTTTTCGTTATTTCAGAACTTTTGAGGATTTCCTGCACGAAGGTCTTGTCGAGTATCTGGATGTTAACGAGGAGAACGACTGTCAGATTGCCCTTTATGAATACATGATTACCAAGTGAGTGGCATGTGATACAGCTGGCATTAATAAACAGGAAAAGATCCTCCTGGCTTATGTCAAGTAACATGCTTTGGTTTACCACCTCTACTTATTTCTCTAGAGACACAACACACTTGGAGATCGAGCCCTTCACGCTTCTTGGAGTGTGTGCTGGCCTCATTCCCTACCCCCACCATAACCAGTCACCCAGGAACACATACCAGTGCGCTATGGGCAAGCAGGCAATGGGTAAGACTGGGCTAAGCAGGTAGCACACAGGTCATTAAACTGTGAAGATCTTAAATCCTTTCTCAAACATCCTCCACACAGCTGCATGGACACACAAACACTGACTCTTACAGTAATTTAATCTTACATGAACAAATGATCACTTCTTAAGCCACCTAAATCTGCTGGTTAGACTTTTATTTGCACAATTTAAAATCATACAAAAGGGCATTAGAATAACAAACAGTATCGACACAAGCAGCCTGCTGGTTCTTCTACCCCCAAAACTCCAGTCCTGCACCACTTCTTGTCAGAATGCATTTGTATGTGTGATTGAGTGTCTTATGTGTGTGTGCGTATGTGTCAGCCAGTGTGTGTATGAGCATGGACATCAAACATGGGGTGCTTGCGTAGATTCTCTATTGTCCTGTGTGTGCAGAGGCCCTTTCCCTGCCAGTCACCCAGAGTGTCATTAGCAATTCATTGTGTCTGCTCTGGCTATGCTCGGGGGTTCAGTGTGCTCAGCTGCAAAAGACCACAGAGTGTGCACCCAGAGCTCCTTGGTAACCAGAACTTCCCCAAACGGCCCTGCTAACATTTGTAAGCGCCATGGTCTCCCCCACCCCTCCACTTTACCTCTGTCCATCCTTTTCCCCCCTCCTCCCACCTTTACATAAACACTGACTGGAACTATATTTGGGCCAATATTCTCTGCCTTGTCTGTTTTGTATGGCCAGCTCGATACATGTGCAGATCTGGTTGTGTGGCCCAGCCTTATTATCAGAGACTCTGTGCTTGTAGCCTGATTGTGAAGTAATAGCATCTGACAAATGTCAAGGCTTCCAGGGAGGCCAGGCTTTATGTTATAACTAGAGAGAGTGCTAACCAGGCCCGGCCAGACAAAAGGATGTCACACCTATAATCATCTGAAAATTGATTTATTTACAGTTATAAAACATTAGATTACAGACACACAAAAGGTTTTTAATTAAAACAGTCATTTAGAGAGAAGATTTTATTAAATACTGGTCGAGCCGTATTAACCTACTCTTCATGTCTCCTCGCTCCAGGGACTATTGGTTATAATCAGAGAAATCGTATTGACACGCTGATGTACCTGCTGGCGTATCCTCAGAGGCCAATGGTCAAAACAAAAACCATCGAGCTGATTGACTTTGAGAAACTGCCGGCAGGTCAGAATGCGACCGTGGCTGTGATGAGCTACAGTGGCTACGACATAGAGGATGCTCTGGTCCTCAACAAAGCCTCACTGGACAGAGGTGTGTCATCTTTCTGACTTGAATAGTTTCTGTATAATCTGAAATGGATTTTACTTGTTTTAAATGTAGTTTTCAAGTTAGCAAATAGAAAGTCTAATGTCTGACAGGAAAATATGTTTTCCTGCAGGATTTGGACGATGCCTTGTCTACAAAAATGCAAAATGCACACTGCGACGTTACACCAATCAAACCTTTGACAAGGTGATGGGCCCCATGCTGGATGCTGCCACACGAAAACCCATCTGGAGGCACAGTATCCTGGATGCCGATGGCATCTGCTCCCCTGGTAAGTACCAGCAAGACTGGAGGAAACCCAGAATGCTTTTCTGCACCTCAACAGCCTCTTCTGTGCCAGTAAATGTGACCAGAATCTATATAATTAATAGTGGTCAGGAGTTACTTTTTACTGATGTTTCATTCAGAGAGCAGTGAAGCCCATTTTACAATACTTAGGGCAGTATGACGTTAATGTATTTAATGTTCATGTTGTAACATGTTTTGAATGTTGATCAATCAAGCTGTCTGATAGGGTGTTGTTAGAATTTATGAATAACTGCTTAAGGGCTCTATCACACTTTGACAATTTAACCAGCGTATGCTGACACATCAAAATTTCTCTAATTTCTCTGGTATACGCAGGACTAAGATTTCTTTTTTTTAAATTATGGATGTATACATAACGTATTAGTAACTTGTATAGAATGTTTTGATAACTTATAGATAACTTGTACCAAAGAATACTTGGCGTGTTGCCAGCGTTCACAACTTATGTGTAGTCTATTGGCAATATCACCATCACAGTATCACCATCACCATGCCAAAAAAAACTGTCATAATTTCACAATTTATGTATAGCGTCAAACGCAGGTACACAACAAAACGAGTTGATGAAGGCTTTAACTAATAACACTGAAGGAAAACCAATGCAACTGAGGTTAGCTGCAAACACAGGAAAGGACAAGAACCAAAACAAACCTAAGGTTGGCAAACACAAGTGTGAAGCAACAACACAAGGGCTAGCAGCAACAGTTGCTAAGCTAACAAGTTAACAAAGGCGCTAAAGAAATAACGACAATCTCTACAAATGGAATCTAAAGGCAGTGGCTACAGAGTCAATGAAAAAGGTCCAAACAGAAAACAACACAGGCTCTAAGTTCTGTGCTAGAAGCAATACTTACAGTCTCTGAAGTAATAAGAGATTGTACTCAGTCTCAAACCTTGGAATTACTGCAGGCAGAAGGTCCGAGGAAGAATAATATCCAGGAATAATGGCAAGGGAGATCCGAAGGAGAAAGAGGAAACTGAATAGTCTGAGTGGCAGGTGAGTCTGTAAATTGCTGGAGGGAACTCCCAGAGTGACGAGCCAGCCATGTGAGGGAGAGACACAGAGAGAGCATCGCCGACACCTACTCTGAGCCATTATGCTATTATACAGTAGCTGTAAGTTAGAAACAAGTGCTGTGGTCATCCTGAACATATCAAATACGTCTAGATACGTAAATATGCGTTGAAGATAAGTTGGATATAAGTTACCCATAGGTTCAAAGCACGTTACTTATAGTTTAGAAATACATTTTGGGTACGCTAGACATTATCGTGACGTATTTCAACTTATCAGTAACTTACAAGTGACGTGTGTGAACATGTGTCAGCATCGCATAACTTACCTACAACTTATGGCCTGCGTATGCCAGACATATGAGCCATACGCTGGCATACTTTGGAAATTTTGTGTATGATCAAAACTTTTCAGTGGCCTCGCCATACTATGACGTATACTAGTGTGCTTCAGAGAGCTCTTGACTTATAAAAACTTATCAATAACTTATTCCACGTACACCAGCATATTTGCCAAATTTTTCATACATGGGCATACTCTGGTTAAATGGTCAAGATGTGACAGGGGCTTAACAGGAGTCTCAGTCTAGCACAGTCTATCAAGAGCCATTTCGAGACTGCATAACTCCACCAAGGTTGAACAGCCCTGTCTCACCAAGTTGAAGAATTTTCAAATCCAAAATGTAATAACTTCTAAGTTGGGCCAAGACCCACTGCTGGTAATTTTTTGTGACAATCCACCTATTATTTTTTGCATAATCCTGCTAACAAAGAAGTGAACTGACTGCTCCTTTCTCCCTAAAACAAACGGTACATTTGGCTTGACACCACTGAACAGAACTAGCTTATGTAGCAAAGTTTGTATATATTCATACTGTATATATTGCATATTGTATACAGTGTTTAACTTGAGTTATTTATATTGCATACTACAGTTCATACAGACAGGTGTATTTATTTATTTAATCATAATTTTCTCACCTTTCAACTTGATCTACTTGTATACACATTATTTGTACTATCCATAAACTGGCCACAATCTCTCTAAGATTAAAATAATTTTTTCTATGAAATTTGGCTTTAAAAGTTTGCAAGAACAAGAAGCTGCCACATTAAATTGCAACTTAAATCTCTTAACTTGACCTAAATTTAACATTTAATGTTCTTTGTAATTTTGACTTTGTATCACTGGCTATTTAGGTGAGATGAAATCTTAATATTTATTGTAAAAGTATAATCCTTGGCCAATCACTTGAGCTGTCTGCCTTGTTTTGGAAAAAATATTGAGCAGCCGCCAGTGTGCAGTGACTCTTGGGATAGGGTGGGATGGTAAGAATCCACCTGATGTGTCCTTCGGATCCTTCCTGGAAAAGGATGTTTGTGGGCTGCATATGAATGAGCTTTGGAAATGGGACCGCGTTTGTCGCTGAGCCGTGATGTAATCCAACTGCGTCCTTTGAAGGATAGAGCCGCTGACTTAGGACGCCACGTCAAAAAATCCTTTTAAAAAATCCTTCATCCAGATGTAAACCTTGATTGACTCTAAAATTGAATCACTTCTAGGATGGTCCAAGCCCCAACTCTGGCAAAATTTTCATGCCAGTCCATCTGTAACATTTTGCATAATCCTGCTAACAGAATAAACCAAACAAACTGGATTGAAAGCATAACCTCCTTGGTTTAGGTAATAGCACAGGTATAGAAGAGAGTTGACATACACACACTACACTGTTATGGTGTGGTGAATACTTGGGTCATCCTCAGGAACTGACAGCTACATGACATCCAGAATCAAATAAAAGTCAACTAAAAATGGGTTTATACTTTTGCATTAAACCTACACCATACATACGTTGTATCCGCAAAACCTTTGGAAACCCTACCCCGTGATCTGATGTGCACCTCCTTAGAAATGTAACTACATGCTGTGTCATCCTATACATTTCCAGTTATAACTTCTCCTGTCACAATTTTTTTTAATCGACTGGAAGAGAAGGAATCAACACAAAAAGAGAAACACTAACACATACCGTTTTAGTATGAATGTTGGCAACAGCATTGGCCACTTGCTCAGGTAATGCCGTAGGTTCTACGTAGATTTGATACAGAAGTATAAATTAAGCTTCAGTACCAGCCTGGATGTGGACTGCATGTAAACAAAAGGAAAAAGAAATTGTCAAGTAACGTACAGACACCTGAAACTCAACTTAAATACAGTAACAGTATTTGTTTTGGTTTTTTTTATAATTCCCACCTCTGCAGAAAACAGGCCTGGGCTCTCTCATTATTTTCAAAATTATGCTCCCTAACAAAAGAATGAAGCAATTACAAGTCAACAGCCTATTCTTCGTTTCTCAGTTTCAAAACACCGAGATGGCAGAGTCATCCACAAACTATGAGTGACATCAAGGAACTTGTTTCCATCTTTGATATACAGTTTATGGTTAGGACAACAGTGTCCAGCATCCATAGGAAATCAAGTGTTAATTACAGATTTAGAGTAGCAGCATTTGCAGGTGGAGTGAAATGCTTTGCACTATAGCCACAAAATGCTGTATTTGCAGGATTTGCTGGTATGCGTTAAAGATAAGGGAGAGTCTGCATGTCTTGATCTAGATTTGAAAACAATCTTTTGATTTGGGTTAAGTAAAAGTGCATGATCTTGATAAGCAGCAGAAAATGGATGGATGGTTAAATAAAAAATTGACAGGAACATGTGTAATGGGTGGTAATGGCTCAGTGCGTCAGAGGACTCGTTTGGGAGCAGGAGGGTTGCTGAGGGCCGCCGGCTTAAGACCCGTCTGGACCCGGACCCGGTGGCCATCCAAGACCTGCTGGCTCAGGACCTCGCCCTGGACCCATATGTGTGGAGGTGGACCAGAGGCCAGAGAGGTGTCTGCTCACCCCCCAAGCATTGCAGAGGTGCCCTTGAGCAAGGCACCGAACCCCCTACATTGCTCATTGGCGCCTGTAATAGGCAGCCTTACTCACTGACCAACTTCATTGCATGCTGCATGTAAAAAAGTATGTGTATGTGGGTGTTCTATCAATAAGAGTGTCAGTGATTTGAATTTCCACATCTGGGGACGAATACATTTGTTTGTTGTTGTTGTTGTTGTTGTTGTTAAAAAGAGCACTTTATTGTATGTTGGCTGACCAATCTAAATATTGTTTGATTTTTCTTCTGTGGCTCAGGTGAAAGAGTGGAGAACAAACAGGTGCTGGTGAACAAATCTATGCCAACTGTCACACAGACACCACTGGAGGGCAGTACCCAGCCAGGCCAGCCCCAATACAGAGATGTGCCCATCAGGTAAGGCAGCTCCCTATGCCACACCCCCCTCAATGAAACACATGAAAAACGTACTCTGTCGTATCACACTATAGTACCACAATTGCAAAAATTTGCTTCACAGTGACCTCAGCAAGGCTGAAATCTCGTGTTGATTTTTTTTTTTCCCCAGTTATAAGGGATCAACAGACTCGTACATTGAGAAGGTCATGATCTCCTCCAATGCTGAAGATGCTTTCCTCATCAAGATTCTTCTGAGGCAGACCAGGAGACCAGAGATAGGCGACAAATTCAGCAGTCGACACGGGCAGAAAGGTGCTGACCCCACCACAGTCGCACGGCCTTCTCTGTGAGACTGCATATTGAGCTCAAAGCTGGAGGAATAGTACAGAAGGTTGCATTAACTCACCACTTTGCAGACCAGTTTTGAACCTGCTGTGAGAGATTTGTAAATGCCTTGCAAAAAAAGAAAATCTTTCTCTGTCCTGGAGCATTTGTTGAGTCAAGTCCTTGTGGCTGTTGCTCTGTCACTGCCCCCCTGTTCTCATCTTTCAAGAGCCCTTTTCAATTAATTGGCTCTTTGTCCTGTGCCAGACTATGCAAATTTATTACACCCCAGCAGTATTCTGCTGCTACTGGGGAAAAAAGTGTTTACAACCTCCATTGTTTTGCAGCACCTCCCCTATAGAGGGCTAGTATGATGTTTTAATCAAAAAGCTAACTGGCGCCATGCATAATTTACTCTCTTCATTAACACGGTGGGCACTGGGCGGTCAGCTCAGGATGGGACAATGTCTTCTGTCTCAGTCTAGTGACGAAGAGAGGGGTCACTGTGGGGTTAGCTAGAGGAGTTCTGGATACAAAAACCCAGATGTGCAACCGATGAGCAGCTAGGTTTAATCCATGCCACTTCAGAGAGCAAAGTAGAGGTTTTAAACCTACATTTGTGCTTTAGTGTGGTTGTTTTTCTGTAGAAATGACCGTGGTTTCTGTTTTACAATATTTTGAAAGGAACAGTTTCATTATTTCTTAATAAATACATATAAGTATTTAATTAGAAGTGAATTTGACTGCAGTGATAGATCTCCTAGCTTCTTTTTACTACTCTCATAAGTCCTGGTCAGCAGAGCAGAATAAGTTAATTATTTACCGGTCACACACACATACACAGCTGTGTAGGTGGGGGAGGAGGTGGAGGGGCTGTCAGTAGTAGGGGTCTATTGTGTGAGCTGCCACTGTGAAGCTGTATGAGCTGTGATGGAGGGCTATGGACCCTTGCTGTTGTCTTGCCTTTCTCTGCTGATTTCATGCCTCTTTTATCATTTACTTTCACACAAAACAAACAACACCAAGGATGTCTGCTGTTGGTAGTGTATCTGTGGTTCTTTCCACCATTTTCCACTTCATTCCTTCTCTTCTCACTGGTCTTTCACCATACTTTTATCCTGATATTCAGCCCTTTTCTTAGTCCCTTTTCTCTCTTTGTAGTTTCTTCTGGCCTTGCCTTGCTTGCCTTTTCTCTTTTCTTTTCACCTTCTTCCTGCTGTTGGATGACTTTCCAGTTAATCGCTGCACTTGTTCCCAGTCAGCATCCTGTTGCAACATCCTGTAAGGCATCAGCAGTCAGCTGCGTCCCTGACTGGTCAGCTAATAATGAATTTTTCCCACGTGCACTGATTCATTTTCTCCTCTCCAGTTGATCCCCTCCACTTCCTCTGACTTGAACTGAAAGTCATGGGTGTGTAATCCCGGTCTCCCTGTCCAGCTAAACACCTTTCTCCACTTCCTGCTCTCCTTCTCTTCACTCCTTTTTCTTTTTTTTTCATTTGCAAATGGGCCTACAATCTGTTTACCATGCCCAAGGAAGAGTGCTTCGGCCCCTCAGCAAACATTTGCACTCACACTTAAACTCCTGGCTACCAGGGTGCTTGTCCCCCCACATCATGTGAGTCAAAAGAGGTCCCTGTCAGTCCACATGAGTTTGGAAATGTCATGTACTGCCAACGGTCCACATAGAGCCCCCCAGCGCAAACACAATGAAACATTTCTACTAGAAGTTTGCTGAACTGGTGCTTTCAGTTAGACCAAAAGACAAATCAGATTTTTTCCCCTTCTTGATTAATATTTAAAATAAAACTGCAGCTTACGTTTTTAAAAAATGATCTTATTTCTATGCATTATTTTTAGGTTTGATTGCCCTTTAGTCTTTAAAGTATAAAAAAATTCCCATTCCACATTCTGAGAGGCCAACATGATGTGTGTCAGTATGTTTTCACTTGGTTGATAGACAACTTAATTCAAGAAAAAATGCTTGTTGTGTTTCATCCACAGTTTCTATAGTATCACTGTTGTCCAACGCTGTAGACAAATGTATTTTGTCTTGGCCAGATGTGCACATTTACTTCAGAGTGTGTGTGTGTGTGTGTGTGTGTGTGTGTATTTCAGGTGTTTGTGGACTCATCGTCCCACAGGAGGACATGCCGTTCTGTGACACAGGCATCTGTCCGGATATCATCATGAACCCTCACGGATACCCCTCCAGAATGACGGTGCGGCACTTCACAGCTGTGGAACTCAGATTCAGCAGCAATAAGCACTTTCATTGCAGATTAGTATGCCAAATATTAAGTTTTTCTCCCTGCCATCTGCTCAAGAAACTAAGGGAAAAAGTACACACAAAAATTAAACCTACAGTACTGTGCAAACATTTTGAGCTGCCACCCATTTCTTTATATTTTGCTAAGAAATGGGTCTAATGGTTTTTTGGAAAACACATTTAGGCATATAGAAATGCAGTGCATGAGGCAAAACAGAGCTTGTACAGTTTTAATGAGTTTGAAGGTTAGTTTTTTTTTTTTATGACCAACTTTATTCTCCCTTTATTCCTCAATACAGTCTAATCTTTCTTAGGCAAGCTTTCTGCTAATTTCTTTAGTCTTCAGGAATAGTTCTCCAGGTTTCTTGAAGGACATTTCAAAGCTTTCCTTTGGATGTTGGTTGCCCTTTGTTCTGTTCTCTGTCAAGGTCATCCCACACTACTTCAATAATGTCAAGGTCCATTTATCACTCCATAAGACCTGTTGCCACTGATTTTCAGTCCAGCTCTTGTGTAATTCAGCTTTCTCTCACTGTTTCCCTTCCTCAAGTTTGGCTTCTAGATAGCCACCCTTCCACTTAGACCATTTCTGATGAGGCTTCGGCAAAAAGTAAATGGCTCAACTGAAGGACCAGATGCATTTCCCAGGTCCTGTGTCTGGATTTTTCCTGTTTCTTAAGGACTTGACTCTCAGATACTTTTCATCTGCTGTAGGTAGTTGTTTAGCCCTGCTACTTCTTTTGCCCTCCACTTGTCCAGTTTCCTCAGATTTTTATAAAGGTACACTGCATGACATACTGAGATATGTGATGTTTTCAATTAATAGCACTTTGGGAATCACTTTGTTGGTGCAAAAATACTATTTTATGCCTGTCAAACTCTGTTATCATTGATAGTGTTTGTAGATTCAACCTAAAAAATGGAAACAAATTATGTGTTTTTGTAACTGGCTGCTAGTAACAAAGTGCTTAAAAATATAATTTAAAATTGGTTCTTTGTGAAGTTGTCCATAATGTGTAGACAAAACACTGGTTCATCCTTTGTGTTAGGTGCCCCTTTTATGCTTGAATGATTCGTAGGTTAGTGATCAGTGGCTTAACAAACATTGAAATGAAAATGGTCAGGTACAGGACTGGACTGAAAATGAGTGAAAAAGCAGCCAATATCCAAAGAAAAAGACCTTCAGAAAGCCTGAAGAACTATTTCTCAAAACCACTTTAAAAAACGACAAGTCTGGCTTCTTGGAAGCAAAATATAATAAAACAAGGGTAAGCACAAAACTTTTGCACAGTGCTGTTGGAGATATGCTGGATCTCCAGAACAATGTGGATTACCCATAACAATTCTCCAGAGAAAATGATGACAGATTCAGTGCTAATCAGTTAATTAAAGGATTATTTTCTTGATGAAGTTATTCAATCAGTAAGGTCTCAAAAGGCTGTAGATCCTACAGCCAAAAAGACATGTCTTTAAATATCTTTCAAAATGCTTTCATTAGTGGCAGACATCACATTTACCTGAAACTACAGTGGTATTTATTCTTTTAAGTTATTCAGATTATCAAATAACAAACAAAATAGTTACAGGTTATTTTAGGGCAATTAATTAATGGATTGGCACTGAGCAATGATTGATATTCTACAAATGATTGATGATGAATTGATATTCTGTGTAACATTTATCAAGCTGGTTGCATTTTCTTCTATTCTGGTGAAAATCTGGTGAATTGACTTATAGTTCAGGAGTTGTTTTTGATATTTATTTGTGGGGGGTGTTTTCGTGCTGTGACTTGAGGCTGAATCACCTTAGACTCTGTGTTGACTGTCGCTCTTCATAAGTTTGTGTCGGCTCTTCTGAGACAAAACCCTCATTATCCCCGCTCCTCTTCTCTCTGGGTTATCATTGGCTTCCAGAGCACACGTCCATTGACACCGTTAAGCAGCAATCTCACTGTTCACAAACAGATATTTGTTGCTGCGGAGACGGCTGCCAGTGAGGCCGCCGCCTGTAGCAGTGTGTGGAAGTTTTATCAAACGTGCCCAGTACATCTGAACTGTAGGATGGTGCTGAATGTGAATGACATGAGACTTGGCCCTGTTTTGTACACTGTAAACCCTGAATGATCTTTACTGCTGAAGTCGTCAGTGTGCTTTCTTGCTCTGGTTTCCATGGAAAAGACTCAGAAATGTTTGGCTCTGGAGGATGTTTCTGTGGCCTGGGAGTGATATGAGAGTAGGTGCTTCCTTTTATGTGCCAGGGTCAGGGGTCCTCTGAGTGTGACCTTAGTGGGATTGTTGAACTCAGTCATCCTTGGACTGCTGTCCCCAACCCTGAGGGGTACAAGTGTAATCTAATCTCAACCATAATATAAACATTTAGTGCCAGGAGAGGATGTAAAGCACCAAAAGTTTGTGTAATGAACAGAGCTGCTTTTCTTTCTCTGAACTTCATCAGGTAGGAAAGTTGATTGAACTGCTTGCTGGGAAGGCGGGGGTCCTCGACGGGCGCTTTCACTATGGCACAGCCTTCGGAGGGAGCAAAGTGAAAGATGTGTGTGAGGATCTCATCCGTTATGGATACAACTACCAAGGCAAAGACTATGTCACCTCAGGAATCACTGGGTAATCTAAAGACTATGTTTTTGCTGAATAACTGACTCTCATACATTGCACGTAACTGCTTCATAATTTCCAAAGCGTTCACATTTTTATTGAGTGTTCTCATTGGCTGGTTGCAATAATTATTTCTCTCTTTACACTGAGAAAACCAGGGTGTAACAAAAAATACTAACACATGTATTGAATCATTTCTGAGACGGACTTTATTATAACAGTTTGTTTACTGACTGCATGCATTTTACTTTGTTTAAAATCTGTTTTTTAAAGAAAAAGACTGTGATAAATAAGTCAGCTTGCTGTATGTGTAGAGCTGCAATTCTGCAACTGCGCAACATTAATGTTTAGTGTTTCTATACTTAAATTTGTGGACCAGCAGTCAAAACCCCCACAGATTTTCATTTTGTAATCATTTAAACCCTGTTATTCTTTTAAAAAGGCAGATTTTTAGCTCACTGAATAGTGACTTAGTTTAGTTTTTCAGTTGACTTTACATTTATGGATACATTAGCCTGACACATACACAATTTTTGACCTCTCTATTTTCCTCAGAGAACCACTGGAGGCTTACATCTACTTTGGACCCGTGTATTATCAGAAACTGAAACACATGGTTCTTGACAAGATGCACGCCAGAGCCCGAGGCCCCAGGGCAGTTCTCACCAGGTGAAGTCAACAATCTCTCATCTCTGGTGGCATTATGGCTTTCTTTTAGTGGTGATTAGATTAGTGACAATTACCATTAAAAGTATTTCTCCATGTTTTCTAAATTCACCTTGTTACAGGCAGCCTACAGAGGGTCGCTCCAGAGATGGAGGTCTGCGTCTGGGCGAGATGGAGCGCGACTGTCTGATTGGCTATGGAGCGAGTATGTTGCTGCTGGAGCGCCTCATGATCTCCAGTGATGCCTTCGAGGTGGATGTTTGTGGACAGTGCGGCCTGTTGGGGTACTCTGGATGGTAAGCTTGGTGGTGATCTGATCTTTTATATAGTTACTCTTTGCACTGTATGACACATCTAAATAACATATGATCCAGTGTACATTTTTCAGTTTACACAGTGAATGAACCCACATTGGTGCCTTTGCAGTCTGTAATCGTCTGCTCTGTTTCTGTCTTTTAGGTGTCACTACTGTAAATCATCCTGCCATGTTTCCTCCCTACGTATCCCATATGCCTGCAAGCTGCTGTTCCAAGAGCTGCAGTCCATGAACATCATCCCTCGACTCAAACTTTCGCGCTACAACGAGTGAGCAGGGCAGGGACAGAAACACAGTGTGAGTGAAGGCTTGAGAACAAGAGGTACATCAGTCAGAATATCTGGAAAATGTTTCTTTTGTAACTGATGAGCTTTGAGCAAGCAGACAAAACAGGATAGCTAGACATTTTTGTTGTTTAAAGTATGAAGTGCATGTTTTTCCTTTTTCTCATTGATGTTGATTCTTTTTCTTTGTGTACATAATAAAAAATATGATTTTTTTTGCAGTTGGACTTCTGCTGTACAATTTGATTTCTTTTAACTTAATTAGAAATATTAAAGTAGATGTAGTAGTTTACACATTTGGCTCAAATACAAAAGGCCAGTTCACAGCCTTGGGGAGCACAAGCCAGTGTAGTCCTAGTGCTGATCCAAAGCCTGAATAAATGGGAAGGTTGTGTTAAGAAGGGCATCAGCTCAAAACCTTTGTCAAATCATATATGTAGCTCTTGGTGAAAAGAAGCCAAAAAAACCTTTCCTGAAGTATATACTCTTTCATGAAGAATGAATAATGATATGAGGAAAATATGGAGCCTTTTTCTTTTGCTTTTATTATTTATATTTATGCTGAAAGATTTAAAGGTGGGCTGCACGGTGGTTAGCACTGTTGCCTCACAGCAAGAGTGTCTGGGTTCAAATCCAACAGCCGGCTGCCTTTGACCTTTCTGTGAGGAGTTTGCATGTTCTCCCTGTGTTTGCGTGGGTTCTCTCCAGGTGCTTCGGCTTCCTCCCACGTTCCAAAGACCTGCAATGGTTCGCAATAATTCGCAATTCTAAATTGACCTTAGGTATGAATGTGTGCGTGAATGGTTGTTTGTCTCTGTGTTGGCTCTGCGACAGACTGGCAACTTGTCCAGAGTGTATCCTGCCTTTCGCCCTATGATAGCTGGGATAGGCTCCCACGATCCTGAATTGGACAAGCGGAAGAAGGTGATGAGATGAAGATTTAAAGGCAGTTTATTTTAACCCATTTCCCTAATCTCCAGGAAAACACTGGTTAAATTCAGTGTCGTGAAACTTATTTTTGCCACCTCATCATTTAGATATCCAATTGGTCTAGTCCAGAACATTTATTATTTTTATTTATTTAGTGGATCTGCAAAACCTATTTGAGCAGCATAATGAAGGCTCAAACGGTGCCTATTAGGTATAAATTAGCCTCTAAACATCTCTGATAAAATCTTTCACGAAGTATGACTACCATGGAGTAAAATATTTATGATTATTTGGTACTTATGAAAACGTTCTAGTTATTTGATTATTCCTGCCAAAATTAAAGGGTTTTTCCCTAACTCAAAGAGCTGTTGGTCCGCATATATTTAAGGAACAGTCTTATTGTTATCTTGAGTAACAGTAACTGGATGACTGTGTTATTGTTACCTTTAGTGACAATAACTTGTTCATCTAGATTTTTGTCAAAGCCACAGGGAGCCACTGAAAATGGACAAAAGAGCCACAAGTTTGGGCCCTCTGATGTAGTGATTAAGGTCAAACATCCATGGTTCGATTCCAGCTAGGGGCATATGTTACATCTTATACTTTCCACTCCCTCTACATTTCTTATCTGCTTCTCTTCTCTCTAATAAATGCTAAGCAGCATAAAGGTAATCATTGAAAGATAGTTGCATGGAAATGCTCATTTAAAAAGTTTCAAAATCTAGTATTTGACATTAGCAATAAAATGTTTTTAGATAAATTCAACCCTAGAAGTCAAAAGGAAAGCAAACATGGACATCACAGAAAAAGTCATGTGCATTCAGCACGTCACATGCAAAATGACAGCCCAGCAGGTGTTACACCAGAATATACGAAAGTACAACCCCATTTCCAGAAAGTTTGGGACACTATGTAAAATTGAATTTGATGATAGCAACACATCTCAAAAAATTGGGACAGGGCCATAATTACCATTGTGTAGCATCCCCTCTTCTTTTAACATCACTCCATGAACGTCTGGGAACTGAGGAGACCAGCTGCTGGACCTTTGGGAGAGGATTGTTGTCCCATTTTTGTCTATGTAGGATTCCAGTTGCTCAACAGTCCTGGGTCGTCTTTGTTGTCTTGTGTTTCATGATGCGCCAAAAGATTTCAATTGGTGATAGGTCTGGACTGCAGGCAGGCCAGTCCAACACCCAGACTTGTCTTATACAAAGCCATGTTGTTGTAAAAGCTGCAGTATGCAGTTTAGCATTGTCTTACTAAAATATGCAAGGCCTTCCCTGAAAAAGACATGGTCTGCAAGGGAGCATATGATATGCTAAAATATGTATATACCGTTAAACACTGATGGTGCATTTCCAGGCGTGCAACCATAGACATTAGTGCACCCCCATACCATCAGAGATGCAGGCTTTTGAACTGAGCACTGATAACAAGCTGGATGGTCCCTCTTCTCTTTACTTTAGAGGATGTGATGGCCATGATTTCCCCCAAAAAAAATTCAGATTTCCATTGCTCTGACACCAGAACAGTTTCCCACTTTTCCTCAGTCCATTTTATGTGAGCTTTGACCCAGAGAAGACTGCTGTGTTTCTGGATCATGTTCATATATGGCTTCTTCTTTGCATGACAAGCGCTTTAACCTGCATTTGTGGATGGCATGGCCAACTGTGTTCATAGACAATGATTTCTGGAAATGTTCCTGAGCCCATGCAGCGATTTTCATGACAGAGTCATACCAGAATCATGCAATGCAGTGCTGTCTGAGGACCCGAAGATCACCAACATCCAATACTGGTTTTTGGCTGTGCCCCTTGCGAAGAGCGATATCTCCAGATTCTCAGAATCTTTTAATGTTATTATGTACTGCAGATGCTGGAGTATTTAATGTCTTTGCAATTTTACCTTGAGGAACATTATTCTGAAATTGCTCCACAATTTGTGATGCAGTTTTTTACAGATTGTTAAACCTCTGCCCATGTTTACTTTTGAGAGACTCTTCCTCTCTGAGGTGCTCTTTCTATACCCAGTGGTATTACTGGCCTGTTGTCAATTAATTTTATTAGTTGCAACACACTCCTCAAGCTGTTTGTTTTTTAGTAACACTTTTCCAGTCTTTTGTTGCTTTTGTCCCAACTTTTTTGAGACATGTTGCTGCTGTCAAATTGAAGATGAGCTAGTGTTTTCATGAAATGGTGAACTGACTTGCTTTCAAGATTTGATAATAATAATATAATAATTTTGTAAATAAAATATTGGTTCAAATCATTGGATTATGTTTTTAATTTATATTTTAAGTAGAATCCCAAGCTCTTTAGAATTGGGGTTGTAGTTTTTGTGGGCAAAATGTAAAGTGGCTTTTTAGTCTTTTTCAGAGCTGCTGTTTAGGGATCTCTTTGGAGAGGAAGAGAATCTCCTTTTAGACAGCAATGCTCATAAACTGTTAGCTGATATTTATATGTTATTAGTTTAGTGTTCATCTATAAATGAGACTTTCATGAATTTTTGGAATTCTAAATCCAGAAATCTGTGATTTTAAAACCTTTCTTTTTTTCAAAAGGCTGCAAGGGTGATTAGTTTGCATTCTGATGTATTGAAACTTATGATTTTATACTATCAGGAGTGTCCCTTGCTTAGTAATTGTAGAGTGAGCCATTTGATCCATTTATCATTTTACTGATTACTGAATGATTGATGGATTGGTAGTACTTTATTCATACCAGGTGGGGAAATTCCTGTGTTACAGCAGCCATTAAACAACAACATTTGTACGAAGTACAATATGAATAGTATATGCAGCCCCAACAAAGTAATATATTGTACATATAAAAATAATAATATAAATAATAATAGACAATAATTTGTTAACTCTATTAAATAGCTGGTGCATTTTCACATAATTCTATCTTTTTTTTTAACCTTTAACCCAACATAGATTCAGTACAACAGAAGAATAAATTATTGGTGATGAAAGTGAAGGATGTCTCATTTAGATTCCGTGTGATGAAGTGGACAGTTGTATGCTCAAAGTAGCAATGTCTAGTGTCAACGTATAGAGTACAGCAGCATCCTTGTTGATGTAAACAGGGAGAGAGCTGCTTAGAGTCATATGATTTCCTCTTTCAAGTAAAGCCTTAATGCCACCAACATGTCTTATGTGGCGTAACCATACCCCCCACTCACACATACACACACAACTCTATTGGGGCCTTTTCACTGAACAAAAGCAGAACACATCCGTTTGTGCGGCTGGAGTGTGTGAGAATAGGAAGGATGGAAAAGGGCTCTTTTAGTGGCTGCACCTGTCCTATTTTATGAGGCCCTAATAAGCAGATAACAGTGACTGGGGTAAAAAAAAAAATGAGGGCAAGCCACTGAAATTAGACTGAGATTAATTAGATCTCCTTTGAGGTCATGACTTTGCCTAGCCAGTACTCAAATCATCATTAATGTGCTACTGTTGAAGTTTTTCCTGTGAAATCTTGAAAAAATATATCCAGAGTCTCCTGACCTTTCATCCATTCCAGCAGCTTTTTCATTCCTCTTTGAGCCTAAATTAATGCTCAGTCCTGTTTTGACAAAGTGTGACCCTGTGCACAGCGTCTTGTGATGTAGCTGCCACCACGTCCTGCCCTGCCTCCAGGTGGCTGTGCATCGTGTGTCAGTAAGTATCGGCAGTGGTACCCACGCCTGCGCACTGCAAGAGAAAGTCCTTCTTTGCGCTCCATGGTGTGGTGAGTAATTCAGCCATAATCCGCCTTTCTCCTCTCCCCTCTTCTTTCCCCTCTCCTCTCCCCCTCTCCTGCGGTTCCATTCATATTCTAATCACAGCTTTCCCTTCTCCAGCTCTCAGGCACTCCATCAGAGCCCTCCCAGCTTCGGGTTTTGCACTTTTACTTCCCCCCCTTTGTGACCATTCCCTCTTCTCAGAGGCACACCAAAAATAAGATTGCAAAAAGAGGTGAGAACTCCACGAAAACATTCACACTAGTGCAGTTTCAACATGTATGAGTACATGTCAGAGAATATCATGTGTCTGCTCTGGAAAAGTTAGAACAACAATGGTTTAATGGTTTGAATGAGGACTGAAGCAGCACAAATGTGACAACAAGTGTATGAGGGATGTGAAGTGGGAGTTAAAACCAGAAGGAAAGGCAGGAGCGGCGGTTGTGTAGAGATGTATGTTTATTCGGAGCTCGGGGGTGTATAAAAACGTATTAAATGCCATAATGGAAGACGGGGAGGCCACAGTGTTAGGACTGCGTAGATCTAAGCCTCTTTTTTTTTCGTTGGGAGGGAGCTTTTCTTATTCAAAACAGCCCCACAAAAGACTTCCAGTGAGCCTTGCCACATCCCCATCTGACTTGGGGCCATTCATCAGCCTTCCAAGCCTATCAATGACATGTCCCCATCAGGGCTCCTATAAAATCAGCCCCTTTCCCATGAAACATCAGCAAACATTTTGACGGGTCTGGCTTTCCCCCCGCTGGATTTCTGGAGTCTCTACCCCCACCCCTCCTTTCCACCCTTATTCCCACCTCCCCTCCTCTCCTCCGCCAACACCACCCCTCTCTTGGGCGAACCTCAGATCCTCAACATCTCCTGTGACGGGCAGTGGTCACGGAAACACAGAGCTAGACGAGGGTAGAACCACTGAGGAGGGGGAAACGTGCACTAAGCCATTTTCTTGGAGGAGCCAGTGTCGTTGATGGGAAGAGGATGCATTGCGGGCTGCTGGAGGAGCCTGATATGGATTCCACAGGTCAGTCTGTTAAACTCTGCCTGTCTGGATGTGTTGAGGAACATCAGCTTCTGTTAACTAACACTGTATGAGTTTTCTGCTGCTGCAAGTCTGTAAGTCTAGACCTTTCTCCACATTCATTCAGATGAACTGTCCGGATGCTCATTACCTTTTAAATTTCTGAAGTCATTTATGAAGAAGTGCTTCTGGTCACAGCCAGTTATGGGAAGCTGGAGGACACACTTGTCCACTGATTCAAGAAAAGCAGGAAATAGAGCTTGAATTTCCAGTGTTGATTCTGTGAAGTGGCTACTTGCTGTTTTTAACAAAAAAATCAGACTAGAGAACTGATAATTATGATTGAAGAAGTAAAAACGACAAGTGCACCTGCTGTTTTCAGCTTATTTACAGAGTACAAAACTGCCAAAGTAAGCTATTTATTGAACTTTAAAAGTGGTTTTGCTAAGAATGTAACAATGAAATAATTTTGTTTCTTATTTTCCTTTCAGAAATACTAATGACTGGTCCAGTTAAAAGCTTGAAATGCAATACACTTTCCAGTGATTTGTTTTAATGTTGGATTTATTTAATTTAAAAAGGAGTTTGGTTACTTAATTGCCATTTAGCATATTTTCCAGTATGATGTAGTTTAGTCCTGAATGTGTGCTCATAAATGAGTGAACATCCGTTTTCACTTGTTGATCAAATTTAATCCAATTATTTAGATCCCCAACTTATCTGTTCTTGTGGCAAATGAAGCTTGAGATCCGAGCCTCTGTGGAGAATTAGCTCCACTTCAGTGGATTCACTTTTTCATTTCCAGGGTTTTTTTTTTTTAGTTAGAAAGAAGCCAGTACTGATGGGAAATGATGTGATATACTAGTTTTGTTTATTTAGAAAGAAAGAATTGAAAATAGTGTGGTTTGTGTGTAATACTTTTAATCATATATCATTGTTCCAGATTGATGATCATAAACACAGTAATTACAACTGTTAAGGAGTACACTAATATAGTTATGTAAGAAAAAAAACTTTGTCTGGAGTTTTTAGGGTGTTTTTTTCTTGACCGGACTTTGACTGCAGCCTGACCTTTTTCACTCAGCGTGTGCTGAAGATTGACATCGAATATAAACTTTTAAAACTTTTTAATATCTTCCTTCCTGCACTGCTCCAACAGGTCCTGCCAGCAGTTTGCCCCAATAACAGCTGCCGTTGTGACTGTTGTCAGCTCACATGCAAAACAAAAAGATTCCAGAAATATGTGGAGAGTTTCTCATTTGTTGCAGCTGGTAAAAATAACTCCTTGACTTATTTTGGTTTGTACTGCATAAATATCTCAAGGAGTTTTTCCTCTTCACATCATGGATTTTATGCTACAGATTTAGTAAAACTTTTATTTTAATTTCTCTGTTTAATGTGCAGTTTAATACTCAGAAGTTTTAGCTTATCATCTCAGGAAAAATAAACACTTTGGTGCATTAAAATAAAGATATTAGCCATATAACATTTCCTTGGTAGTTACTTTTGTGAAAGGGTAACTACTTTTCTTAAAACTAGTAAAAGAATTTGAAATTGATTTCTACTCTCATCAGGCTGTTTCTACATGAAAGCCTTGGTGTTTTGCTGCTGCTCGCTCACAGAAAGCACACCAGTTGAGCTATTTCTAAGTAGAAATTAAAACAGGACAATGGCCTCTGTTCCACCACACTGCTTCAGTAATGTGCACAGGCTCTTTTAAGCAAGTGTGTATGCTCGTAGTCTCCTGGGAACAATGCTGGATTCCTGCCGTCCTGGTGAAAACATCTCAAATAGAGCCATGGCTGCACTGCTGCCTATACAATCGATTGTTGTCAGCTCGCCCTGTCACATTAGTGACATTTAAAGTGTCCTGTATAGGCAGTGATTTGCACTGTTTATGTAAATACAGCTTTGGCTCCATTCCACTACAGGATGACATTAGGTCACTTCACAAAGAGTTTTTAAATGGGTATTTTTAAAATTCATTTATTTATTTTCATCAAAGTTTAGAACAAAAGTGGACAAACACTTAAAGTGATGTTTTAGCCAAATGAAAAATTAATACTCTTTATCTTTTCAAATTATATTTGAGAAGCTTTATAATTTATCTCTGCCTAATAGCAACTTAATAACATAATTTTTTAGTTGTACAAAGACTTGATCTGTGATCTTTTTATAGAGAGCTGGATTGAAAGATGCCTTAATGAAAGTGAGAGCAAGCGATACTCCAGCCACACGTCTCTGGGGAACATGTCCAACGATGAACGTAAGCAGGACAATCTGTATTACACTGAATCAACTGACTTCACTGTAAACTGTGCTTGTGTTACCTAGAAGTAGTTTTATTTCTTAAAATTCATGTTTTTGACCAAAACATGTCATTTAGCCACAGAATAAATACACAGGAAATAACAAGTCTGTAGGTTTGTGCCACACTTCTGTCATTCTGCCATAATTAGTTAATTAAGCCCTATGTGTGCTGTTTATTCTAGATGAAGAAAAGGAAAATAACAGAGCCTCTAAACCACATTCGACACCGGCTACTCTGGAATGGTAAGTTACTAAGAACAAATATTAATATTTTGTTCCTTTCACCATATGTGAAGATAAAAAGAGAATAGCTACAACATGTTAAAACACAGTGAGCCATTTAATATATTATTTAATATTATACAGTTCATGTGAAAATTATGTAGCAGAGCCTTTAAATCAGTCAGATGTCATGTGGAGCATAAAGCAGAAATGCTGGATATGAAATCCATAATGAAGCAGTGCTATTGTGCAAGGATTTAAAATGATGCACATGTCACAGCATATTATTATTGCCTTAATCCTACTCAGCAGTGATAACTTGGCAGTCAAACATTTGGAATTCCTTTCATTATTTTCAGTCCTGAAATTTGCATCGATTTAAATTGTTTTAAATGTTGCATATATATATAGATGACACTTTTGAGTTTCTCTCACGGTTGTGAACATCTTGGTCACATTTTTTGTATTTTAATCATCTGATCATATTATATCTGATCAAGCTGAAATTTATTTTTTGGTTGTTACTGCAGGGAAGTTTAATTTATATTCTGTTCAACAAAAAAAATTACTGCACGTACAGATTTAAAAACAAGAACAGCTTCAACAGGCATAAAATACAAACTCCAAACACACCTACCGTTTATGTGTATTTAGTGATACTTTATTCAAACTGCATATGGGCTTAGTTTAATACTTATATTTATAACCTGTACTGTGAGAAGCTGAAATTGTGTGAAGAAACTGCATTTATAATTGGTGGCCTTTTAAAGAGACACATGTTACACATAAATATGGTTGTAATAATATCCTGTATTCTCCATTTTTTTTCCTTATATTTTATTTTATTTATTTTTTTGCTGGGGCAACTATAAAGCATAAAAAGACTGATTTTCTGGTGTCAAGGGAAGTAAATGGCTGGTTGGATGAAATAGTAGAAAACCAGGTTAAGAATGTTAAAGAAACTCTTAGGCAGTTGAATTAAAAATAAATAAAATGTCTGGCATTAAAATCGGGATAATGCATTTTTTTTTGTCTGAAACAATGTATTTGATCACATAACTGATCACAATTTGCATTGATGGTCAGAAGGCATGTAAATACAGACAAATGGCTTTTATTCCACAGAAAGTATTAACAATGACTGTAATCATTACATGAATCCAATCCAAAAGCCAGAGGTTTCTTTAATGATGCTGTTTCAGGATTTAAAATATAATTTAAAATATAATTTAACTGAAATTACAAACTATATTTTTTATTGCTTCTTTAAACATCTTTTCAATGTTCTTTGAGCCA
The DNA here is from genome assembly GCA_015106775.1 of Etroplus canarensis. NCBI lineage: Eukaryota > Metazoa > Chordata > Actinopteri > Cichliformes > Cichlidae > Etroplus > Etroplus canarensis. The sequence continues at coordinate 29,593 of VUQH01015225.1, forward strand.
ACTGCACATGATACTTTCTTCTGTTGCTTTTTGCAGGATAACCATTACATTTATTAAAACTAACAGGAAAGGTTTGGCCTAACTTCTACTATAAAAACAGGGGATTTCTTTGTGACACTTGTTCCAAACTCTTTAAAAACTTATGTAAATGCACCAGCTTTCAAATCAGGTAGACATTGTTAATCAAACTGCCATGTTTTTGCTTTCTCCGTGCATCCTCTGCAAACAAAGACATAGAAGATTTGCATTAAGTGTTTTCTTTATTGGTTAATTTTCAAAATGTTCAGTAACCCTAAAATTCAAAAATCACAAACAAATCCACTGTAATATCAAAGTTAAACAAAAAAAAGAAAGGTAAACCCTAAACAAAAAATATAATAACTGCTACTGATGTCGGTGTACCTCAGGGCTTAGTTTTGGGTCCCTTCATATTTACCATAGATGTGCACAAATAATATGATGGATGAAATAGAAAACTGAAGATAAGTTGTAGTGTGTATTTCTTAAAACTGAGTTACACATTTAAACCTTTTAGTTTACCAATGGACTCTAAAGGGGTATTGAGGCCTTCAGGTATTTGCTTTGTTGAACCATTGGGGGGCAGAATACTTCAAAACAAACTCAAGGAAGCACATCTCAGAAATGTTAATTACTTATGAAGCCTTTGTGGCTCATATGTAAGCAAACAGTTTATTGTATCAAATCACTGTATTAATGGAAATTTGAATAGTTCACAAGCGTAAGTATGATAAAATATGACCTCCAGTGTTGGGAACAATTGACAAATAAGCATCTGTTCTGCTTTATGAACACATTTGTATGGAACATTTTAAAAAACACTTAAAGTTCTCATGGGTTAATTTAACTTTTCCCTCTTAATGTTCTGAATTTATAAGAATTTGTTCACTAGAGCTGTTAGTGAAATTAGATTGCAGGAAAAACAGATGTTGGACAGGTAAGATATACACTACTGAGGGAGTAGTTGTCTGTGTTGATATCGGCGTTGCCATGCTTAATCCATGTAAGGTTATGTGTGGCAGTACTCTTTCTGTGTCATATACATTTAAGGCTGTTGGGATCAGTGAGACAGTTTACCTCTTAGTAAACATTACTAGGAACTAATTGTGGTGTTAATTATCTGCAAAAGTGCATTATATGCTATAAAGGTTAATGATTTCTTATGTGTGCTCCTTTAATTTGGGTGTATGACTGAGCTTTTATTTTGTATTTTTTGTTTGGAAGTTGTGTTTTTTGTCAGTCACTAACCTTTCATTGAACTACATTTGAGGAAAGGCCCTAATAAACATAACCTGATTTAAACTATCCTCTTAATAAAATGGAGTCTATCATCATGTAGTTTCACATCAGATTTGACACATAAAACAGGACAATTTCTGACACATAAAATTTGGAAATGCCTCGTTTATCACAAAGCCTGTTTAAAGTTTTGTTTCCGTCATTTATCCTTACTGATGACAACACACAAACTTCCATATGTCCATATGACAGTTCCCATTGTCATTTACAGGCTAGAAGAAAACTATGAGATAGCCGAAGGTGTGTGCATCCCCCGAAGTGCCCTCTACATGCATTACCTAGACTTTAGTGAAAAGCACGACACGCAGCCTGTGAACGCCGCCAGCTTTGGAAAGGTGAGATTCAAATGTCAGTGGTGATGAGGGTCAAAATGTCTGGACAGTCAACTTGCACATCTGCATTTACTAACTAAAAATCATTAGAATTTTTTTCCAAAGTTTAAAGTAATTCACAACAAGACAACAACAGATGTGCCACAAAACAACAGTCAAATGCAATCACTGAAATCAAAGCCGTCATCTACTCAATCAAACCAGCGCTGGTTTTGTGCTGCAGCTCTGGCTGCTGTGTTGAAGTTATATCGACTCAGACTCAGTGTGAAGCACAGCTCTGTGGTCGCTCGCTAAACACATAATCTAGAGCCAAAGGAGATGTGCTTTGGTCTGTTCCCACAACCCCAAGAAGTTCCTCAGCCTTCCTACCCCCAGCCATCCCCTGTACCCTGGACTCCAGCCCCAACCCCCAACCCTGGCCCACCCCCGCCCCTCCACAGCTCCTGTCGGAAGATATTGAAAAAGAGAAGGGGCCTGGATTAATGTGTAATTAAAGGAAATTTGGAAGGGTGAGATGTTGCGGAATGTTAGATCAGTGGCTGGAGCAGTGTGGGGTGTCCTTTAGGAAGGCTTCATTGATTCAGGACAAAAAAACGAGAGAGGGCCCGGACTGCCTCCCTGTCTGCTCATTTATCAAGCGGGGCCTGACAGAAACTTCACAGCTTGGCCTCTTTTTTCATCCCACACAATGGAGAGCTACACTGTTTGCTAAAGTTTCTGCACCAGGAGCTGGACTGAGGAGCCAATCTCTCTGGACAAAAAGAGAGGAAAGGAAGAAGGAGGGAGTGGAGATGAGAAAGAGAAAAAGAAGGAGTAAGGATGCAGGGAGGCTGTAGATATAGGGGGAAAGTAATACCCCTGGATGTCATAAATAGATGGCTCTGAAAGCTTTTTTTCTTCACGCAGACCTCCTTGTGGATACAACCAGGAGACTAACTTTATTAAACACTTTGTGACCAAGAGTTGAAGATAAAGTCCAGCATATTCTGTTGACTTACATATACTGTATTTACATATTTATTAGATAATAAGTAAAATACATCAACCTTTTTCCTGCTATACATATTTTCTCCCAAAGATCTTTCCTTGCTCCTTGTATCACCTGGTTACACCACGTTTTCTTTTCCTCACAGTTTTTTAATCAATATGGAGAAAATATAGCAACATTTAAAATAAAAACTCAAGTTCTGTACTTACCATGAGCATTTCCTTCTTCACTAAACAGATAATAAGGCAGCAGTTTCCAGCACTAACTACCAGAAGACTGGGGACAAGAGGGCAGTCTAAGTAAGTAGTTTTCCATAAAATAGCTCAGGCAGTTTCTCAGTTTAACAAGCTTTTAAAACCAGCTATGTAGACTGTATTTTGTAAAACACTTTATAACGTCATTTCAAATGTTTCTGTACCTTTCTTCTTTAAAATCTACTTGTTTTACTATGCTCTCTTTATTAGTTCATAAGCTTTCTCAAGACTTCTTGTTTTTGCAAAACATTTTATTTTCCCCCAAAAGAAAAAAAGTTATTAAGCTTGTTATGCAAGCAGATTGATACTATGTTGTTTCTTATCTTATGCATTTTCTGTTTTGAAGTGGATGTTTTTTTAGATGAACCTTTGAGAAACAGTTCAGGTATTACAGGGCAGAGTAAAGTTTGAAGGGCTCAGGTAGAAAGGATTTCCTGTGGTCTTCTGTAGTGCATTTTGGTGGGATAAGATATTTCTGGTATTATTCACCTAAAAACCCCAAAACAAGACATGTATTCAGTTGAGAAGATTATAAATAAAAAATTAATTGAAATAAAACTATGAATGACACAAACAGCCATGTGGAAAAACACTAAAGCTAAATGAACTTTTTCCCCATTGACTTCCTGACTTTCTGAGGTTTTATCTACTGAATTTACTTATGTCCTACCTTACTATAAGAGCACATTTAATGTCTGATTTTGTTCTAAATGCCCTGAGGTTGTATCCTAACTTTAAAATAACTAGATAAAAACTAGAGAGAAAGATATTATCATTTTAAATTAACATTTATAACACTTTCAATGTGTGTAAGGCGTTTTTTTTTCCTCCTGTTAAATGTATAGAAGCAATAGTGATCCTAGATGTCCTTGCTCCTCAGGTATCACTACTATGGCATAGCAGTAAAGGAAACCTCCCAGTATTATGACGTGATGTACTCCAAAAAGGGAGCGGCGTGGGTGAACGAGACGGGGAAGAAAGAGGTCACGAAGCAGACAGTGGCGTATTCACCACGCTCCAAACTGGGAACGCTCCTGCCAGAGTTTCCAAATGTCAAAGACCTAAATTTGCCTGCCAGCCTGCCAGAAGAAAGGGTAAACAGGAGTTTTAAAAGTCCATCCTTACAGCGCCCCCACAAACCCCCCTTCACTGTTCCTTGCCATCTCACCAGCTCTGCGCCCCCACTGGCTCTTTTATCTGCCCCAGGACCTTCACTGGGTTTGCGTTTAGAGAAGGACTTGAGGATTTATATGCTGGCTCCTCTCTAACTCTTAATCTTTTGGGGGAGATAATAAGATCTAGCAGTGGACAAAAGGACAGGCACTAGCTGTCCGGCTCTTAAAGGGGGTCCATGATTTTAAATGGTTTGTGTTTTGCTGATCTCTAAAGCTTGTTTTATATTACTCCGCTCAAGCCTAGACCTGTAACATCTATTTATTGGTTCACATTCTTTGTTCAAGATTTATCTTCTTGTTTTTGCTACACTTTTTTTATTTTCCCCACAAGAGGAAAAAAAACTATTAAATTTGTTATGCAATTAGATTAATACTCTGTTGTTGCCCACAGGTGTCAACCTTCATCATGATGTACAGAACGCACTGTCAGAGGATATTGGACACTGTTATTCGAGCTAACTTTGACGAGGCAAGGCCTTTTGTGTTTTAAATTATTCACAAGTTTAAAGGCTGTTTTATCACATTCAGGGTCTGCTGATTGTATGTTTATAACATGTTGTCTGTGATGTCCACAGGTCCAAAGTTTCCTGCTGCACTTCTGGCAAGGCATGCCGCCCCACATGCTTCCTGTCCTCGGCTCCCCCACAGTGGTGAACATAGTCGGTGTATGTGACTCCATCCTCTACAAGGCCATCTCAGGGGTGCTGATGCCCACTGTCCTGCAAGCACTGCCTGATAGGTGAGTGAGTGCTGCAACTCTGTCTTCCTTCTTCAGTGTGAAGAAATTGTGTTCTGTTTTCCCTCCAATCTTGCTAAAACTGGTGGGGAAAATCTTTTTTTTTTTTTTCTGTTTTTGTGAACTGTACTAACCGTAATGTCGTGGTTTAACCTACTTTATTTGTTCATTTATTTTTATTAAAGCCTTTGGCACAGCTTACCCAGCTGTAACATACTTCATATTACTTATAACTGGATAAACCCCGTGAGATGTAACACTTGTTTTCCAGGGGGTCCAAACAAACATTTATACAGCAGGTTAACTATATTACACTAACTATATCACACACACAGACATACACTGCTATGAAAGCAGTGTATGTCTTGCTGGGCCATGTCTTGTCTAATGATCTGAAGCACATCTTAAATGTACTCAGAGACACGTAATGTCTAACAAATTTGGGAAGTTCTTAGTTTCCAAAATTAATTGAATCACCTTCACAGTTGAGATGAGTTTTGTCTCCTTTTTATGCACAGCTTAGAGTAAAAAGATGGCTTTTTGAGAAAATTAAATTCGAGGCTGAGTCCACTGTCAGCAGTTAAGCAAAACACCATAAAACACAATAAATCTTTTGGCTTTCTCTGTCACAAATGAAAGTAAACTAAACAACTTTATAGAGCTCAAAGTTTTTAACTTAGAGACCACCCTACACCATTTTCACTTTTTATAGTACAAACAGCTAATTGGTCATTAAAAGACTATTTTTTAGCTGTGTGCCTTAATTAATGAACTGGTGTGTGGAGTCTCAGGTATTAACTATGCTTCTGTTTTTCCTCATCTTCACAGTTTAACTCAGGTTATTCGAAAATTTGCCAAACAGCTCGATGAGTGGCTTAAAATAGCACTTCACGACCTTCCAGAAAACCTGAGGAATATTAAATTTGAATGTAAGTCTTAAATATACCAACATGATAGATTGCTTCTTAACTTCTTAAGAAAAAATATGGATTTTATATTTCTATATAAAAAAATTTATGACTGACCAGATTTTTTATCCTTTTCTTATTTCCAGTATCAAGGAGATTTTCTCAGATTCTAAAGCGGCAAACATCATTAAACCATCTATGTCAGGTGCCTATCATGGTCTGAATGTTTTTAATAAAATCCATATGAAAGAACAAAGCTGATAAGGGATATGGGTATGCTTGGGTTTGTCATATTGTTGACTTATCTGTCCCAAGGCATCGCGGACTGTGATAAACAGTGCCGACATCACCTTTCAAATGTTGGAGGACTGGAGGAATGTGGATTTGAACAGCATCACCAAGCAGACACTTTACACCATGGAGGACTCACAGGAGGAACACAGGCAGCTTATTATCCACTGTAAGTCACTCTGACACACCCAGACGGGTGGAGAATTACACTTTACTTTGACATTAAACAGCACACCAAGGGACAGTCATTCCCACGACCGGCAGAGTCAAAGCATTAATGATGGAGAGCAAAAGGTTAAACAAGTTCAATCTGCTCTGAAACACCCTGTGGAGCATCTCCAATTCACTGCACCCTCACTCCCCTGAATCAGTCCTGACAGGGTCAAAGGCCACACATACATAGAAGCTGCTGCGTAAAGATGTTGTTTGTATTCTTGTAAAATAACATGGGATACCATGTCTCCCTCCTGTCACAGTGTATCAGGAGTTTGATCGTCTGCTGGAGGAGCAGTCTCCAATTGAGGCTTACATTGAGTGGCTGGACTCGATGGTGGACCGCTGTGTCGTCAAGGTCAGACAGCTAATAGACCTAAGCACATTTTTTCATAATTGTTTAAGTTTACACTGCACAGTGACGTGAAGAGTGAATAGTGCATATTTTTTATGTTGATTATTAGGACTGTGATATTCTTCCCTTCACTGAGACACCTGTGGCTGAAAGCCCTCTTGCCTGCATGTCTTTCTTAGACACAGGCACTTAGGTTACAATCCTCCCAGTTAATGATGTCTTCAAGCTTCCCATTTGCGTCCATTATGTGCCAGATATGGGCTTGTAAAATTTGGTCTCCACGGCAACGTCTTGGACCGCTCAGACAATAGTTCAATAGGAAGGCGTGTCCCCGGGGGCAAATTAAATAGTTGACTTGTTGACATGTTTTTCGTTCCTGAGGGTTAAGCCCCAATACGGACCCAGGGGTTAATTCTACCCCAACATCCCCACCCTTCCCCCTCTTTTCTCATGGAAATGTTCTCTCTAGGTGGCGGGGAAGAGGCCCGGGTGCCTGAAGAAGGTGGCCCAACAGTTCCTGCTGATGTGGTCATGTTTTGGTACCAGAGTCATCCGGGATATGACCCTGCACAGCGCGCCCAGCTTTGGTGAGCAGCTCCTGCTTTGTCATTGTTCCTGAGAACACACGCAACTATGACAGTGTACTTTATGTACTGTGTCATGTACGTACACGGAGCAAAAAAGTTGCTGCAATGGTGAAATATTTGTCAACTCCTGCCATTTGACTTTTCATTGAAAATGGAGAGTTCTGTAAATAATATCATTCCCAGTAAAGGTTGCCTTTAGGGCAATTTTTAATTTCCGTAATAAAGCTTCCTCTCACTTACCCGAAGATAGTTCTCATCTTCACATCCATCACATATGTCATTTGGAAGGTTTCTATTTCATATCAGCACTGGCAGCCAAGTCAAGCTAAACATGTTCATTGGAAACAAATGAATGTTTTGTGATTCCTCTGCCGGATTAGCCTCAGCTCTAAATTAAGTAGAAATGAGAAACAAGTAAAATGTCTGCTGCTTTATTAGCTTGCTGTAGACAGCCAAGGTTTGCAGTAAGTGATGAGCAGTAAAAATGAAAGAAAAGAAAATGGCTTTTTTCCTCGCCTACATCCCTGTCTGTGAATATCAAAGACACAGCTGGTTGCGGTGTTTTGATAAAGCAGGTCTCTGTGCACAAACAGCTAATTAACAAAAGCTGCCCCTCCCCTCTCCTGATGTGTTTGCCTGTCTTTTCCATTTTATGACTGGTCAGTGTTACCCTCAGCTCCCCTGAATGGTCACAAGTGCTTATTATGCACACAACGTCGGCAGAAGCAACCAGCACAATGACACAATTGTGACACTCCCTCACATGCCACAGTCTCATCTTTCGTGTGACCCTGGGGTCAGCCGACATATTTCTGGCACTGACTCGATACACGGAAACGAGCGCACTCGCTCCTTTTTAAAAACAGCGGCCCTCCTGTCAGTCTGCAGGATGTGATGTCATCACAAGCTTTCAGAAACACTTTGCTCTTAATGGTTGTAATCATTTGCATCCTGTGTAGACATTTGTTTGGTTTGTTCCACTCGCTGGGACCATGTCACTTGTTACCACTCAACTCTTCTAATAATTCATTGTCCTTTTTATGTGTCTGCAGGCTCCTTCCACCTGATCCATCTAATGTTTGACGATTATGTGCTTTACCTGCTGGAATCCCTGCACTGCCAGGAGAGGGCCAACGATCTTATGAGGGCCATGAAAGGCGAGGGTAGCACAGGTGAGAGTGTTAACTGTGGGTGAACTTGATAACTGACAGTACTATAAATATTCTAGCTAAGGCATTTGGTCCTTTATTCACATATGTTCAGACTGTTGTTAAAAATCTCGTAGTTTTCATGGATAGTTCTTAACGCTTAAGAATCATATCAGTAGTGTTGTGAAAAGCAGCTTTTACAAACTAAAAATCATCACTAATTTGAAGCCAAAGAAAGTTACCCATGCATTTATCACCTCTCTGGTGAACTGCTGTAATTCCCTGTATATATGATTGTCTGTTTCCTGATTCAAAATGCAGCTGCTCTGCTTTTAACTGGTACAAAGACATCACATCAGTGCAATTCTACTAGCAACCTGCGAGACACAGAGTTGGCAATAAAATGCTATTATTTGTTTTTAAAGATCTTTTAACTAAATATTTTGCCTCCACGTTACTGAGGCCATCCTGTCAGTGTCCTCTTCTCACCTAAAGATGAAACACAACCAATCCTTTGCTGTTATTACCTCCAGGCTCTGGAATAGGCTATGATTCCACATACCACCCTGTCCAACTATTGACATTTTAAATTAAGGCCTACCTATATTCACTTGCTTTTATTCAAGTCTGAAGTCCCTATTCATGTGTTTATTTATATTTTGCAGTTTTATCACTGGATTTTTTTATCGTTATTGTATTTTTGGCTTGGTTTTCATATTTATCATACTTGCTTATGTGAGTTTCTGGTGACCTGAAATGTTAATGCGTCTGCCTTGAAAGCATTTTTGGTCAAGTCCTGTCATTTTGCATATGCTATATAAATAAATCAGAGCCAAGTGAAGCAATTCCCTAAATATTTAATTGGTAGTGTAATTGTTTAGATATTTGAGCAAATGTTTAAACCATTGTTATAGCAAATAGAAAACAAGATTGTCCATTACCAGCTTAGAATCAATGAGAATTTGCTTTGTCTTATTGTAGAATCAGCAAATGAAAAGTTCTCATTTATGTATGTCACTATTTTCTGACATATTTTGAACTAAGTGAGAATAAAGTGAGAATACTCTCTGCAGATTAGTCACTAACAGCTATTTTCTTGCTAGTTTGAATTTTCATATAGTGAGAGGCCTAAACATCTGTTTTTTGCAACCCAAATGTGGTAGTCACTGTTCAGAAAAGCTTCAGAAACCCTAACAGTGGTAGTTTATTCTTATCAAAGATTTTAACACTGTGAAATGTGACTGCACAATCTTTTCTGTTATAACTGGTTTATTTACTTTATATACAATATAGTATATTTATAAATGTGTTTATTTACTAAAATGAATAAGAGAAAATTGGAAATTTCAGAATGAGCCCTTTTCTGTATCAGGGTTAGTACACATTTGATGTGTTTAGATTCATTCATAATTGTTTAGATTCAGGTATGACACAGAAAGTTTGTTGTCTGACTGCAGATTTGTTCTGGCTCTTGAACACTAAACATGACTTTCATTGCATGTCTAACAACGTGTTTTCTCCTGACGCTTTCAGCAGAGAGAGAAGAGGAATTTACACTGACAGAAACCACCCCTGCCTCCCCGTCTCCAGGATCCTACTCTCCTGCTCGGTCTGTCCACTCTGCGGGCGTCTCGTCGGCCAGCTCCCCGACGGCAGCTGTGTCTCCAGAGTACACTGGAGTCCCTGCCACCACAGGTAAGATGGGACTTGCACACAAAGACCTGGATAAGCAGAGTTTAACATAGTTCCTCTGCGCCAAAGCATTTGTCTCTGTGTCCATATATGTGTCTACTAGGCGCTGTTCAGTCATATACCTGGTCCCTTACATACACAGTGACAACAGCAGGCAGTTCCACCCCAGAGACCGGACAACAGCTGTCCTGTATGAGGAGCAGTGCTCCCGTCCCCCCTCCATCTTCTACCCACAGGATGCCAGTGTACACCCACAGGGAGGAACACGGGTAATTATGACTGGAGCATTAAAATACATTCTGAAATCTTTTTTGAGACCATTCAAATTCGAATTATTATATTTGAAGAGTTTTGACTGCTTAACTCCATTTTAGGTATACTGGTAGCTACAACTATGGCAGTTACACCAACCAGCATCCCCACTCCATCCAGAGCCAGTACCCGAGTCTGTCCCACGAGCCGGCGATCCCAGCTCCCCTGCACTACTCCGCCTACCACCGCTCATCCGCACAGGTCAGGCTCAGTTGCTCAGGGTCGGGGTTTGGCAGCAGTTCAGATGAATTCAAATCAGAAAATTTTAAACCTAAATTTGATTGTTCTGTTATTTATTTTAAGGACCTAATGTTAAATAATGAAATAGATCCTGCATGTCTATATCTATATATATCTAATGTATATATGTTGGATTCCAGAGATAACACATTTATAACACATTTATATATTTTCCAAAGTGAAGGAGTGAAGCACTTTCTAAGCCTAAGAGTTAAATTTTGGCAGATGCAGCAAAGTGAGGAAATTCAGATTCCTCAGTAAAAATAGTAACGCGGCAGTATGAAAATACCCTAAATGTTTGTTTATATGGAAAAGTCCTTAGCATCTTAGCAAGAAATAATAAAACTACTCCTTGTGCAGAATATTCATGTTTATAATGTTACCTTATATAATATGCTGTGCGGTTGGATTAGAGTGATTAAGATGTTAATTTGAGTTTAGTGAGTTTAATGCTGCAGTTGATTAACCTGAATGGTATGTGAACTTACTTTACATACTGTCTAATCTTTAAACAGTGCATATATTATATTTTATTAGAGCCTATTTCTATCTAAATTATTTTTGCATAACGTGACTAGGAAGGTCTTGAAATAGAGTACCCAAAAAGGTTGATGAATGAGAGCTGATTACATTAAGATCTGCAAGATTTTTCATTGACTTTGAGACGTGAAGGTCATATTATGTAGACATTTAGGAACAATATGTTTGAAATAATGTGTGTGAATGTCTGAACTGTAACTAATACCTGTATGCATTGCATGAGCTCTGAAATACGCAAGCTGGCATATACAAAAATATGTAGATGCTGATATACTGTATGTGAGAATGCTTGAAGCTCTTTTACAACTGCTAGAATGAATGAGGGTATGATCTGACCAACCTCAGCATCTGAACTGTCCTTTGAAGGGAATAAATAGAAGGTTGTAGATTTAAATGGAAAAAGGGTTATTAGGATGAGATGGATTCCCTGATGTTACAGCTCATGTAGCGAGTGGTGAGTTTTATTCTTTTGGTGGCAATTTCCTGTGAAGGGTCCTCCAGCTTCTGCTGCCTTTATAGTAGGAGGAGATCAGCCGGGCCTCAGCGCTCGCAGTGTTTCTAAAAGTCCCTGAATCACCCTCTCCACACAGCGGAAGCAGACAGTGAAAGGTGGCTCGGCTGGGGCCAAGAGGGGCCCTGCTCTGTTACTCCTCTTTCCAGCTCTCAATAGTCTCTTCATCTGTTTGAGCCAGTAGCCACGGAGCAGGGCAAGGGGGCGTTTATTAAAATATTGTTATTCAATGGTCTCTTTTCTGCTTGTGAACAAGAGGCAGCTGAGCTGCCTGTTCTGCACTGACTGTCTTTTTCCATGTCGTGATCCCTCATAATGCCTTCGCCTGTTGTGTTTATATTTAGTGAGAAAAGGAAAAAGGGTCCTGCTTCCACTTTTTTTTTGGGCCGTCTCAGCTTAAATCAGGCACAATGCTTGCACTTTGTCACTCAAAGAGGTTGAACATGGAGTTGAAATGGTCTGAAAACTTTGCCGGATCTCATCTGTCCAAAATATTTTTATCAACAGGCAGATTTAGTCAGTGCTGTCTGAGGTCAGTCACTACAGGCAACACATATAGCACAGGAAAAGCACTTTTTTGTGAAACCCTCATTTTCTTAAGTGGTTTAATTTTCTATTTTGACCACTGTGGCACAACTTGTGAAGCAATTTCCCCTGACAGGAAATTACCAGCGGCAGGGTCGGTTCGCACCCAATATTATATGCTGAATACAGCATCAAATATAATATCAGCAGGGCCATGCCTACCTTTCAGGACCCTTAGGCTTCTGTAAAAGGGAATCTGGGGGTTCATATCAGCCTTACAGTTTACTCCTGGCAGTGCAGAGTGAGCAGCATCTAAAACTTTAAATGAATCAGTTCACATTTTTCAAAATATTGTTCACTTACTTGCTGTCAGGCAGAGAGTGTTACTTCAACAAAAGGCTGGAAACAAGAGGAAACTGCTAAAATCCACCTGACAGTATTTTAGAGGGAAGCCATGTGCCACACTTTTTCCTCAAGTGTAGTCAGTCCAAGGTGGCATCTGTCTCATGTAAGAGTGGCATTGTTCCTCTCATCTGACTCTCTAAATACAAAAATGAGCAGACATATAAACCTTTCTATTTCTTTTAGTAAGCACCCTTGGCTGCTCCCTTGTCTTACTTAGAGTGTCACCACAGTGGATGAGTCCACATAGGTCATTTGGCACTGTTTTTTACGCCGGATGCTCTTCCTGACGCAATCTTTGCATTGTGGGAGCAGCATGTGTCCCTAACTGGATTCAAACCAGGGACCTTTTGATTGCAAAGCAAATAAACCACTACACTACAGAGACATTCTTTCTGTTTCTTTTGGTAAATTTATATAAAGAATAATTAGCACTGAACCATATAAATACAGGCATTTGGGAACTTATGACCTCATTAATGCTTAAAAACTTTCTACATGAATTAATATTAAATAGGAAAAAAACAGATAAACCTTTATTAAATGAAAAGAACTGAAAGAATTAAGGTAAAAAGTATTTTTTTAAAAACTGTTTAATTATTTTCTATATGCTTTGGGATTTTTTGTATTATTCCTTTAGACCATCACTGTGACGTCACCTGTTGGTTTTGGACTAATATAATAATAATTATATAGTAGGATGAACTAATAAAATAGTAATATTTCAGTAAGCAAAACTGAAGTACAAACTTCTTAGATGGTCTGTACCACACAAATGTCCATAATATTAGTCAGAAAATTCATTAATAATCCTCCAAAAGGCACCAACAGCACATTAAGTGGTGAAGACGTCCAGTCTAAACAGTAGATAAGGCCTGGCAGACCTGATTGGCAACCACATCCTCTAACTCAGTTATCCAGGTAAATGATATTTTAAAAAATTCAGCTCACTCAGAGTTTTTATGAAGGATGAAACTATCCATTGAAGCCAAAACTGCATTTTGTACCATACTGTAAAAATTCTTTTTAATGCTCCAAAGTTGGCCATTTTAACATCGGAATCTATGGGGATTAACTTACTTTTGGAGCCAACCTTAAGTGGCACCTAGAGGACCTACAGGTTTTGCCACTTCCATGTTTCAGCTCCAGAGGTTGCCACTTCCAGGATTTTTTTAAATGGGGTGGAACAGGGAGACCAAGAACAAAGTAGGGGGACCTGCAGGAAAACAGAATGTTTACTCAGAAATAAAATGAGTGTAGAAGATGGCACAACTTTCAGGCTTTTCCAGGAATTTTTTAAAAATGGAGTGGCATGTGGGGGGACCAACAACATGGCAGGAAGGAACTCGCAGGAAATCTTAACCAGTATCAATATTTGCATCTTAAATTTTGTAGAATACAAGCAGAAATTATCATAACATAGACATATTTAAAGTACATTAAACCTGTACTTTATTAAGAGTGACTGTACTTGTACATGACACTCCCTCTGGACACGTCCCTGGGTTTAGGTTTAGTGGCCTGCGCAGAGCAGAGTCATATTACTTCTCAGAGATTTGAGGATTCAAATGACCAAAACTGGCTCACCACTCACCGAACCAATATATTATTGAGGGCTGCACAGGAAAAACACTTTAAATGTTTGTAGAAGTTGATACTTTATCTTGGTAATTCCATGCTTCCTTGAGCTTGTTCTGCTACATCATAGCGTGAATATTTTCTCGTCATGCTTATGAGCCATATAAAATGCCACCGAGTGCTGCACTTTGCAAACCTTGGCTTTAATAATATAACTGCAAGTAAAATAACTGATTTATTTACTTCTCCATCACCATAACTTCTCCTCCTTTTCCTCTTCGCAGTACCAACTCAACGGCCAGATGTCCCGAATGGAGCCTTGCTTGATGGGCAGTACTCCTCGGTTGCACCCCACACCGGTCGCTCCCCGGTGGCCAGATGTGTCACCTGGTAACAGCTGTTACACCAGCCCACCTATGCATTCATCCCGCTACGCCACGTCTGGAGATATGTACTCCCCCCTGGCCCCACGCAGGAACTCAGAGTATGAACACTCACAACATTTCCCCGGCTTTGCCTACATCAATGGAGAGGCCACCACTGGCTGGGCCAAATAGCCTTTTAACTGAGACCTGTATCTGAGCCCCAGGCCTTGCAAACCGGTGGATGCAAAATCTGTGAACACTTCCAATCAAGTGCATGAAAAAAGGAACAGAGTAAACTGTGCCAATGTAAGGTAAAGGAATAAGGGTGTGGACATACTGACAATTAAAAAAAAACACTAATTACATCAATCTCTCTGATGATCGTGGTGTAATTTGTGCCAAGATGTATTCAGATTTCCTCAACAGTTGATGGAAATTAAAAAATAGATTGCAGCAAAATCATTTTGAGAGTGCAATGCTGCTGCCAAGCTGTGCCTTTGTTTTAAGGAATGTACTCCCCTGCCAGAGTTTCCCTCATCAGTCAGGTCAGCACACACATCGTCCCACCAACAGGCCGTCAGTCGTGCCAGTGACTGACAGCTCTGTGTGCTGTAAGCTGTACAACCTCAGTCACGCTGCTGTCGTGAGCCCTCTGCAGCAGATACATGTGCTGTGAGTCAAAGATGATGAGCTGCGCTGCCTTAACCTTCTCCTGGGATACCAGTTACATACAGTGGCCCAAAGCCAGACATCACAGGTGAGCGATATGAACTCACGAAAGACCTCAGTTGTTGTGTTAAGGCGTCTCAGTCTTGGATACTTTTTTTTAATGATTGAACGCTGTGACTCAAGAAGAAAAAGTGTATTCTATCGCAAGCTTTCCTGCTGTTTTTCAGTGACTATATATATATATATATATATATATATATATATATATATATATATATATTATATTTTTTTTTTTTTTACACCTTCTTTTTTTTTT